>CAUYLG010015077.1:0-100295 GCA_963573385.1 Cacajao melanocephalus | reverse complement strand
GCTGGAGAGGATGTGGAGAAATAACACTTTTACACTATTGGTGGGAGTGTAAATTAGTTCAACCATTGTGGAAGACAGTGTGGTGATTCCTCAAGGACCTAGAAATAGAAATTCCATTTGACCCAGCAATCCCATTACTGGGTATATACACAAAGGATTATAAATCATTCTATTATAAAGACACATGCACATGTATGTTCATTGCGACACTGTTTACAATAGCAAAGACCTGGAACCAACCCAAATGCCCATCAATAATAGACTGGATAAAGAAAATGTGGCACATACACACCATGGAATACTATGCAGCCATAAAAAGGATGAGTTTATGGCCTTTGCAGGGACATGGATGAGGCTGGAAACTATCATTCTCAGCAAACTGACGCAAGAACAGAAAACCAAACACTGAATGTTCTCACTCATAACTGGGTGTTGAACAATGAGAACACATGGACACAAGGAGGGGAACATTACACACTGGGGCCTGTTGTGGGGTGGGGGGGCTAGGGGAGGGATAATAGGGGATGGGAGGATTGGGGAGGGATAACATTAGGAGAAATACTTAATGTAGGTGAAGGGGGGATGGATGCAGCAAATCACCATGGCATATGTATACCTATGTAACAATCCTGCAAGATCTGCACATGTACCCCAGAACTTAAAGTATAATAATAAATAAATAAGAAAATAAAAAAGTAAAATATAAAAAAAGTTTGTTCAAAAAAAGAAAAAAATTTTTTATTTAAATCTCAGTATTTTTGTGTTCAACACCTTATAATCTTCCTTTGGCTGAAATATCTGTTTTACACGACTGTCATTTCTTTTTTACCTTTGTAATTCACATAATCAAAATAAAACTTACATTGCTTAAGCACTAAGAATGAAGGAGTATATTATGTTTTAGGACAAAATGCACGGTCAATACTAGGTGATTCTGGTGTGCTTGGGGTGTGGAGAAGGGGTCATAATAAAATCAGAGGAAGTGAGATGAGTGCCTACAAGAGACCTATTAAATGATCTGGGAGTGAGATTGGAGATGAAAGTCTTCGTAAGCCAGTTTTTTTTTTTAAAGGTTGTACCTAGTAACTGTTAAATCTTTTGGAAGCTGTGTTAACATGTCTGGTTACCAAGGCAGTAAAATCATGCTTATTTACTCTACTGTCAGCTTAGTATCAAACTTATTAGGTTGGTCTTATTGCATAAGAATGTAGCATGTTCACAAGTCACTCTGCTAAACACTAACTCTGTCAGATGTTAAAGGGTAATAGCAAAGTTCTCATCTACAGGCCACAGAAGCTGACCCTGGGTGACTAAGGAGGGTATGCCAATTCAAAGTCACGTTGGAAAATGTGGAGAACAGGTTGAGAAAATGGTCAGGAGCCAAAAGAGAGGCAGGTGGCCAGAATCACAGCCAAAATCACACCATGGGGACAGCCTGGTTGGGGTGCCGGTGCCACTATTTGTAGACACCTAATACCCAACACTTCCTTTTTGCCACCAATGGCTCTCATGCTGAGCCTGCAGCTCTGTCACTGCCATCTGGATGGATCTCTCTTGTCCTTGCTTCTCTGTCATTTTCTTCAGAGTCAACGTCCAACGAGGAAGCATCCAACTGGCCCTGTCCAGAGTATGTGATACACTAGTCCCATGAACCAAGGCAGATAAAACTGTGCTCTTTGACTTTCTGTGGTGACAGTAAGTCTTGTCTCCCAGTAAGACTCATATAACTAGGAATTCCCCAAACATAGGAAGACGCTTCAGATGCCTGGCAACCAAAAAATGACAAACGACATCAGGATATTACATAGGAAGAGGTTCCATGGTCAATTTGTTTTGGAAAATGCCAGGTTTGACAGGTTTTTCTACAGGGCTTTTTAAAAATGTGATTGTATGCATGGGGAATTTCCAGAAATGACTATAGGATCCCTCCCTTCTTTATGGTCTTGTATGAGTGTTCTGTGGAATACATTTTATGACTCACTACTTCAAAACAACAAGACTTTTTCTTGCTCTTAGCCTCAGCAAACCAGTTTCTTTATGGTTGCATGCCACATTTCTAGGTATGTGAACTAGAACTGCAGTTATGAAAACTTTAAGGCTGTACTGAGGCCTCATGGTTGGTTTATATCTCACCGCAAAGGTAAGATTACTATTCTATGCCACCAGCACCCACCTAAGGCTTGCCCTTCTTGGATTTGCAGGTTTGGGGTTAGTGCTGTAGATATATCACTGCTATGCACTTTTCCCTACTGAAGCTTCTCCTTTTGTTTTTGGCTGATTATCCAACCTGCCTGAATACATTAATGCAGCAGTAAAAACCTCTAAGAGACTAGCTTGTGTCTGAGAGACCCTACATATAGCAAAGGTGGATATTGCCAAGATTCAAATTCTCTGATAACTCAAAACAAATGTTCTGCTTACTTTTATAGCACTACAATGTAAGGGTACGTAATTCAACAACAAAACAACAGCTGACCTTTAAGCCGTGTTTGGCACAGAAAATTGCTCCTATCTATATTCATAGATGATGTCTAAACTTTAGGTCAGAGTCATATTTTATTTGAGAATTGGTAAACTGAAGATTATATCTTCACATGCAAATCCGAGGCCAGCTCTCTAGGCAGTGGAGGTAAATATAAGTTATGGGGTTGACTTAAATCAGCCCTGAAAGTTGAGTTTTAAAAAAATAAAGTATTTTGTTTTTCAAATCTCCCTACTTAAAAATAAGAAAGTTCTTATTATTCTTCAACTTTTGTAAAATACAAAGCTAACATTATGAGATAGACTTATTCATTCAAAAATATTTTTTTGGGTCCATGATGTGCCAGGCTGTGTGCTTGATATGAGGGATAAAATTGTGAATAAGGCACACTCCACATTTTTAAGGAGCTTACACTTAAACTGTTGATTTGTTATCTATTTGTTTATTCTAAAGACTTTTGAGGCATGCTACATTTCACACATGGTGCTAGGAGCTGAAAATAAAGGTTTCTACTCATTGGAACATAAACCTAGAGAGGGAGGCTGGCATTAAACCACAGATCACACAGTTATTTACAGAATCATGCTTGTGATCAGAGTCACAAAGAAAAAGACCAGAATGCTGCCGGTATGTGATGGAACGTGTTCTTTGGGGAAGTGGCCTGTGAGCTGTGCTCAGAAAGATGATCAGGAATAAATGTGATGGAGACACAGAAGATGTGAAGGTAGAAATAGAGTGTTAGAGCTGAAGAGACTTTTGCTGATGTCAGAGGAAGACTGGCCCCAAATGATGAAGAAATGGGTGGGGCCTGGCCAGGCAGGGCCTTGGAGACCATGGGTGGATTTTTATCTTCATCTTAGAGGCAACAGGAAGTCGTGAAGGAGGGTTCATCAAGGGGATGATATGATCACATGTGCACTGTAGAAAGACCACTTTGCCCTGTCTGTTGAATGGTTTGGAGGGGCAATAATGGATGCAGAAATATCAGTCAGGAGTTTATTCCACTTTTCAGGTAAAAGTCACAGTAGTGGAAGAGACAATGGTAAGAGATACATAGATACAAAATATAAACAGTCTGAATCAACAGGACTTGATGCTTATTTGAATGAGAGAGAAATTTAAGAGAAATACACATTTCTGACTAATGGTTGAGTTGCTAAGGGATGCTCCCAGATGATTAGCTCTGGGAAGTGTTGAGCTCTGTCCTGGAGGTCACGAAAAGCCTATGGGTAAGAAATTAGCAATTAGAACTACTGGAAATAGAAGTAATTTCAGCCTAAGTCTAAGACAGCATGGGACCAAAAAAAAAAGGGTGGATTTGACGTAGAACTTGGTTTCCAGTTTCAGTTCCATATAATCTTGGGCAAGTCCATATGATCCTTTAGAGATGCTGTATCTTTACTTGTATAATGGGATACAATAATGTATCAGAGGGTCATGGTGGAATTGAAATGAGGTTATGCATGTTGAAAGTTGCTGTGAATTATAAGGTTCAAAGTATTAGTAGTAAGTAAATCCTCTTCCTCTGAGACAAGAGTTTATCTCAGAACCTGTAGGGAGACAAAGGTAAGCCTTTGACTTCTGTCCTTCACCGCATTTCCCATAATCACTCCCTAGACATTGATAACACCTGCAATAACTGTAACCATCACTGAAGCCTCAGTTTTAAGTCTTCTACTGTGACCTTCGCTTCTATTCTAACTATTCACTTACTTCAGTACCCTCATGATATTCCTCAACTTCATGAAGACCTTTGATTCGCTTGACTTCTTTTCACTACCACCTCTTTTCTCCGCTATTCATTTCCCTTCTCACCCCACTTACAGTCTATGGTCTATCACTTTAGCCACTTCCTTGCTGATGTCTTCAGCTTCTTTTCCTGTCCTTCTCCTCTCTCCTCTTTTGGCAACCCCCAATCTGTGGTTGAGCTTATTCAGTCTTCTTTTCCATCTCCACATGTAAGCAATTAAATGCTGACAGAGAGGCACCCAACTGACTGAGATGGATTTCCTTTCAAATTTATGGCAACATATAGCAATGACTATGCAACACTGCTTGACATGTTTCCTAATATCTTGGTAATTTCTATTTCACTAGGATAACTATTTTCTAAAACAATGACTTCACATAATCTCTTTTCTCCTGAGGTTTATTCCATTTCTCCACCAACCTTACTAGCAGCAAGTAACCTGGCTTCATGTTTTGTTTCGAAGATTACATATGAAAGAGTGCCCCAGTTCATCTTCCCACCACTGACTGTGCCGTCTCTTTATCTCTGCCCATCTTCTCAACCTTCCCTCTATGACAGTGCTTCCACTGCGTCCCTGCCTGAGCAATGGCCACCTTGAACTCTCCTTGAGAAGTTCTCTTTGCCCTTTGTGGGACTTTGCTCCATTAGTTGTTCTCTCTCTCTTTCATTATCAACTACTCCCTCATTCCTGGGCCATTTCTGTAGCATATGAACATGTTCTGGTAGTTCTTTTCCTAAAACAAACAAACAAACATTTTAAAAAAGGAATCAAAGAAAAAGGAAATCTTCTGAATCGTCATACCTCTAGCCTCTACCTACCCATCCGCCCATCCCTCTCTCCCCAAAGCAAATTTCTTTTCTAAGGGATTGTTGCTATGGTCTCAATGTTCGTGTATCCCCGAAATTCATACATTGAAACTTAATCACCAATGTAGTGGTCATGGGGCAGAGCCCTCATGAATGGGATTATTGCCCAAGAAGGCGCCATCTGTGAGAAAGTGGGTCCTGACCAGACACTTAATCTGCCACCAGTGCCTTGATCTTGGACTTTCTAGCTTCTGGAAGTGTGTGAAACACATTTCTGTCGTTTATGAGCCACTCAGGTTTTGATATGTTGTTGTAGCAGTCTGTTATTTAGCAGACTAAAACGCTTGTCCATACTTTCTGTTTTGACTTTAGATCACTTCCCATTCACCCTTCCTTCTAGGCAATAAGGCTTTTGCCCCTCATAGAAGCACTTCCCTTTCCTGTGGCTTCTAGGACACGTCACTCACCTGGTTTGTTCCTGCCTTTTGGGTTACTCCTTTCAGTTTCGTTTTTGATGTTCCTGCTCTGTTTTGCTCTGTGTATGTGATAGTTGCCTTCTCTTCTCTGTAAGATCACCTCTGTGTGACCTTATTCCATTCCAGAACTTTAATTAAATATTGTCTCTATATTCACAATTCCCATGCCTCTTTCTTCAGCACTGACCTCGCCCTAAATCCAGTCTTGTATATCCACTTGTATCTTTCATAGCTTCAGGTCTGTGTGAAAGGAAATTTCATACTTCACTCAAAATGTAACACTGACTTTCATCCCAGACTTGCTCCTACCCCACCCCAGTCTTCCACTGTTTGCTCGAGCCCCAAATCCAAGTCGTCCCTGGTTCCTCCTTTCCCATCACTGCCCTACAATCAATATACGAGGGATTTCTGTCAATCCCACTTCCAAAGAGCATCTTGCATTTACCTACTCTCAGTCTCTACTGTTGGTGCCTTACCTGAGCCACCATCTCCTCTCATCTGTAATTTTTCAGAAGCTTCCTAGTTTTTTTTTTCTTGATTTCTATGTTTGTTCTTTTCTACAACTCATTCTCCAACAAGCACTCAGGGTTATATTTTTAAAACATAAACTATATGACACTATACCCTTCACAGACTTAATATGTCACTGAGGGGAAAGAAAAAAAAAACTCCTTACTATGATGGTTCTAGTCTATGTATGATCCAGCTTCTTCCTTAAACCCCATTTATCTTATTCTATTGTTTTCCTCATTCACTGAGTGTCAGCCACTGGGTTTCTGTTCCTTGAATATGCCAAGCTTATTCCCACTGCAGGACCTTTACAACTGCAGTCTCCCTTTGCCTGGATTGCTGTCCGCCTGGCTTTTCACGGGTGGCTTCTCCTCTCCAGCTCTCCTGTTGAAATGCTCCACACTCAGAGAGGCCATCCTCAGCCATCTATCCTGAAGCAGGCTTCCATCCTTTTATTGTCTGTCACATGCTCCTGTGTAGGCTCCTCATGCTGTTAACCACAGTCCCCAATTCTCCACTGCCTCCACTAGTCTACTAGTCTGCCTTGCCCACTAGTAAGTAAGCTCCATTAGGGGAGGGCCTGTGTGTTACCCCCTCTGTATCCTGGCCCCTAGCATAGTGCTGCCCAGTGGAGGCTCAGTAGATCCCTGTTGAATAAAAAGCAGTACTGAATGGGCCAAGCAGGCAGGGATGGAGAATTTAGATATGAATGGGCAGATGCTGGGACATTCACAGAGAGAAAACACGGCTCGCTTTGGGTTTGCCAGACAATCCCCTACTCCTGCCCAACAACTGGCACATGGACAACACTACCCAACTCTTTTTTTCAGCCTGTGAAAATTTGAAAGCCCCTTGTTAAGGCTCCCCTTGGAATAAAGTTATGCAAATATTTTGAGTGTTCAAAGCGTGTCTATTTACAATGTTTAAAATACTTTTCTAACGAGCCATTTTATGAGATGTCTTCACTTTCATGCTCAACTTTTCCACTTATCTCTCAGTAATGCTTTGAATAACTCTTCCGTCTGACTTTCCTCTAGAAGTACTGCTAGTTAATACTGGCTCTAAAATGGGGTTTTACTGAACACTGTAAATGTGAGAAGGAACTTATATCTTGGTCTGCTGGATCTGGAGGGAACCTGGGGCTCCTTTCATCAAGAGTTGTAGCTTTCTATTCTTCTAGGAAGGAGACTTCTTTTGTGAGCCTGCTTCTGGGCATAGCTCTTCTCTAAAGTCATCCTGCTGTAGAGGGAGTGTTTTCTGAGCCTCTGCATATCTTGTGAGTGATACAAAGATGCAGACTCTGCTGGGCAGTAGACCCTGAAGAACCCGCCAGCTTGTTGATTAAGCTCACAGACCGTGGAGCCAAGCTGCCTGGGCTTGCAGTTCAGCTCTTCTACTTGATCACAAGGTGAGTTTGGGCAAATTATTCAGCCTCTCTATACATTGATTTCTTCACCTGAAAAAGGGAGAGTACTTATTTTAGGACGTTGTGTTATAAGGATTAAATGAGATATTATAGTAAGTGCTTCATAAATGTTATCAATTGTTGTTGCTGCTGTTGTAGGCTGAATATACTGGCATAGTTGTCCATTCACAGTCCTTTCCACTGAGCCTATTTCACCATTTACACCCATGTTTTGGTACTCAGCATTCAGACTTTACCCAGTCCCTGTTGATCTATCTTCTCTCTCTCAGAACTGGTTCCTCAACCTCCCCTCATTTGAGCTCCACACCCTGCCCTTGACTGATAACTTTGTTTAACTGGCTTTCTTGCCCATGTCTTTGAATGGTCTCCCTTGGATATCACTTTTCATATGATAGGTTAAAGGCACTGCACTTTCACACTCCCCTGGCTCTCTGGGATCATCAGGACATGAGACCTTCCCTGGTTAGTGAAGAATGGCTGTGGAGAACCTTTGTCCTTGGTGCTACACGTGGACTTTCATTAGTTCCTTATGTCTTTAGTATTGAGCTGGAATAACACGGCGGTGGCACCAAGTGTTGGGGTGGGAAATGACATGGCCTTACCTAGACCAGAGGGCACTCAGCCATCCAGGTGGCATCAGAAGAAAGAAAGGGGACTATGTTAGTTTGTTGAGGTAGCTTTTTATGTCTTGGCTCCCTTCTCTCTTTCTCCAAATCTCCTTCCTCCTCATTGTTGACAGAGGTTGGGTGGTGGCCTTGTCTGGAATCTGACCCATTAGATTCTTACACATAATTAAAACCAGACACAGTGTGGATTCTTTGCCCTTGTTTGAGCATATAGCAAATGATCCCATGTTCATACAGTGTTGCTTTAATCCAGAAAATAATCAGGCATTTCCTGGTGCATTGGAGGGTAATTCATCTGGCCTTCTCCCAGGAAGTTATTCAACCCCTTTTCTGTTGAGTTATTCTTCATTGTTTTTCAATTATCTTCAAGCATCCTCATTCTGTCCTGTGTTTTCATTTAAAACTTCATATTTTTCCAGGAGAATAATCCTTAACCAATCATCTTGGTTGTCAGTGGCTGGGATGAAGCATCACTGGCAGTAAACGAACGCAGCTTAAGCTCCTAGAAAATACTTAATTTGGCATTTACTGCTTGTTGGGATTTCCAGAACGGCATGCTGCCATTCTTCAGTGAATATAATGTGCTGTGCTGTGGACTCATGGTGAATGAAGAATTGCTGAGACTTCTGAGTTTTCTCAGAAATGTCATTGCTTATCATGTACAGGTAGTTAGAGCATATGAAGATCCAGAATGCGACTTTTATCCACCACAGGCTCCGCACACCATGTTCAAATGATGAATTCCTGGTTAATTTTCTCACTCCAGCTCTGTGAAAACTCTTAGCTCTAAACTGCTGCAGTTCTTTAAAAGATTATCCAGCCGTCCCAGAAGCCAGGAAAGATTTAATTTCAAACAAGAATTTTGGTGTTTGTATCACTGAGTCCTTTATTTAATTACAATAACGGATTGTTTACATTAGCTTTCCTTTGAAAAAACGAGGGTTTGAAGAGGAAAATATTATGTTAAACTAGACAAAGTTTTGAAAGACTGAAGAATGCTATTTGCTTTCCTCAAAGACAGCTCTAAAGACTTCATGAACCCTCTCCACTACTGGTCCATTTGCTCAAGCTGTGGCATTAATCTAGGAGCAGTTTCTCTACCCCTTTACTTCAGTTAGGTCTAAAAGAGCAGTACTTTCTAAAGACCAGGCAGGTGTCAAATCAGGGTCCTACAGGGCTCTAAGGACTTCTTTTAGATTTATAAGAATTGAATGTTTATAACCAGAGGCCATTGGTTTCCTTACCTTAAAAACATCTGTTTTAGCAGGCTATATTAAGCATATCTTCATAGTCCAGGTGAAAATTTGTAGTGATTAACTGTAGCCCATCAAATGATGGACAAAACAGACCAGAATTCAAGAAGTAGTGATTAATAACACATTGTTAGATCAATTCTCTATCTTTCCTTGCCTTCCTCCCTCTTTACCTTTTCCCTCCTTTCCTCCTTTCCTTCCTTCCATGTTAAAAGTTGTCCACAAGATGGGTAGAGTTGGAAGATCTGGGGACACTGAAGGCTAAAGTTTATTTTAAAAGTCCTTTTCACCCCAAGCCAAATTCAAGGCAGAGCAATAGAAATGTATCCCAGTAGCCCTCAAAGTTTGGCTTGGTTTACTCATGTTCTGCAGCGGCCACTTGAACAGGAGGCTTCCAGACTAGCTACGGGACCTAAGTGAAACTTTCTGTTTGAGTTCTGCTGCTGGGCTACTCCTCATGGCTCAGCCTTGCTCCCGTGGTGAGGCTGTGCTGGCAGCAAGGCTATGCAGCTAAGCCAGACAGTTGCCATGAAGCTCATCTTTATTGCCCCTCTCCCTAGAGAGCAGAAATGTAGAGTTGACAAAGTAATCACATCAGATTTTACAGTTTACGTGTGTGTCAGCTAACAGGGATGATCTTTCTAGTCCAGAACATTCAGCAAATATGAAGTGCCCAAGTAGAAATTTGCATGGCAAAGAGCTGGAGTTGAAAATGAATTATGCCCACGAGAAACTTATAAGTTAGTGCAGGGATAAAAAGATCTCCAAGATGAGGGGGTAATTGGTGTGTGCCTTAAGAGAAGAGCAGAGAAAAGAGACCAAGATATAAAGGTGGAGCAAGGGGAGGTTGATTTTGGTTGCAAAAACCAGGGAAAGCTTCCTGTAAAATGTGGCTATGAAACCTTCCCAGAAGACTAGGTAGAATTTGCATATCTGCAACTGGGTTGTACACAGATTATAAGTTAGGGCAGCAGTCCAAAAGGCAAACAGAGAAAATGTAGAAGTGAGAGAAATAGGAGTGACTGTTCATTTTCCGTGTTGGTGCAGGAAGGGAAAACCGGCTGGGGAAGTCAGTTGAGAACATACGGCAATAGCTCTTGGCTATCAGGCAAAGGAATGGAAGCAATAGAAATGCCAGAAATAATTTGGGAAACTTCGGGCAGACTGGAAAAGTGGATTCATGTTGAATTGTCTGGGTCTGGGATCCTCAGTGAAACCTTTCATCTTTATCTTGTGAGGAGTTGAAATTGTCACCTTAGGAGGCATCTTATTCTAGCCGTCTTCTTATATGTGGCCAGACTTCTTTCCCTGCACAGGACAAGCCCTTAACATGTTGCCCTAACTTTCCCATTTGTCCTCATATTTAGGGAATAAAGCTGCAGGTTGCTGAGAGCCTGCCATGTGCCAAGAGCTTGGTAAGTTTGTCACATGTATCATCTCTTTTAATTCTCTCCCAAACCCGATGTGGGAAATGTTTTCTTTTTCTTTTTCTTTTTTTTTTTTCAGACAAGGAAGCTGAGTCCTAGTGTGGTTAAGCATGTCTTAAGACAACTCAGCCTCTAAGTGACAGAAAAGTGATTTGCCCCCATTTTATTCTGTTCTTTATTCTATGCAAGCACTCAGAGCTCTTAATGTTGATAAATAAATACTAACAGTGGACAATGCATGTACTCAACATACCACATGCAGTCACTCACAAAAATAACATAAAGAAAGTCCTTTTGCTACTTTTCTCATTTTACACATGAGAAAATTGTCTTAAGGATTTATATCATTTTCCCAAAGTCACAGAGTTACTAGGTGGCAAAAGCCAGGATTTGAATCCAAGTTTAAAGTGCATGGGCTTTACTACTCTGTTATAATTGATTACTAGTCTTGTTAGTGCAGGGACAAGGGTCTAGCAGAGTGCCAGGCACATGGTGGGCACACACATGTTTTTAAATGTTCTATGAATGAAATAATGCAAACGAATGAGAGAGCAGATGAAATAAAGAATGAATGAATGAGTCTGTGCATGACACCAAGCCTGAGCTCTTGATACTCTCCTGGACACTATGCACAAACTTTGGTCAGCTACTATCAACAGGGCAGGTGATATGGCCTGGCTCTGACTACATGGTCCATACAGCTGGGCTCTCCACAGGCATGGAAGCAGGGTCAGCTGCTAAACATCAGGCTTTTTAGTCAATTGTGCTTTGCCTATAGAAAGGCACTTCTGGGCCGGACATTGTGGTTCATGCCTGCAATCCTAGCACTTTGGGAGGCCAAGGCAGCAGGATGATCACTTGAGCCTAGGAGTTTGAGACCAGCCTGGGCAACATGGCGAAGCCTATCTCTACAAAAAATATAAGAATTAGCTGGGCATAGTGGCAAGTGCCTGTAGTTTCAGCTACTTAGGAGGCTGGGGCGGGAGGATCACCTGAGCCTGGGAAGTCAAGGATATAGTGAGCTGTGATCACACCAGCCTGGGTGACGGAGCAAGACCCTATTTCAAAGCAAAAAACAAACAAATGACAACAAAAACCTAGGTACATAGCATACTTTAATATAAAATAATTCAATTAAGAGCAATATGTAAAGAATCCCAAATATTTAGGAACATTTTAGTAAGATTTTTGTTTTGTTTTTAACCAAATTTGATCTTTTATCAGTTACTACCATGGAATTTCAAAAAATGAACTTTTATATTCAGAATAGTTTTAGATGTATAGAAAACCTGCAAAAATGGTATAGAGAGTTTCTCTGTACCCCTTATCCAGTTTCCCCTGTTGTTAACATCGACCCAACACTGGCACTTTATTAATTAGACACTATACCTCATTAAAATTTAATTAGTTATTCCCAGTGCTCTTTTTCTGTTTCAGGATCCAGGGCACCATACTATATTTAGTTGTTATGTCTCCTTAGACTCTTCTGGTCTAAGTCAGTTTCTCAGACTTTCCTTGTTTTCCATGACTTGAAAACACTGAGAAGTGATGGTCAGGAATTTTGTAGAATGTTCTTAGATTTGGGTTTGTCTGATGTTCTTCTCATACTTAGCCTAGGGTTATGGGTTGTGAAAGGAAGATCACAGAGGTAAAAAGAGCCAATCTCATTATAGCGTATCAAGACTACCACTACATTTTTAAAGCGAAAGCTTTATTTCTTTCACTTTCGGTGGTGATAGCTCCACATTGCTATAGTTTTGCTGATAGCTTTCACTGAGTCTCATTGGAGAGAGCAAACTGTCCTGCTGGCTTACTAGGTCCCAGCTAAGACTTTCTTTTTCTTTTCTTTTTTTTTTTTGAGACAGAGTCTTGCTCTGCCACCCAGGCTGGAGTGCAATGGCACCATCTGATCTCGGCTCACCGCAACCTCTGCCTCCCGTGCTCAAGTGATCTTCCCACCTCAGCCTCCCTAGTAGCTGGGACTATGAGCACTGGCCACCATGCCCAGATAATTTTTGTAATTTTAGTAGAGATGGGATTTTGCCATGTTGCTCAGGCTGGTCTCGAACTCCTGGGTTCAAGAGATCCACCTGCCTCGGCCTCTCACGGTGGTAGGATTACAGGCATAAGCCACCACACCTGGTCCTAGCAAGGTCTTTAATAGCAAACAATTTTGTAAAGAATAATTTTTCTCTCTCTCTTTCTTTTCACTTCCTTCCTTCCTTCCTTCCTTCCTTCCTTCCTTCCTTCCTTCCTTCTTTCTCTTTCTTTCCTTCTTTTCTTTCTTTCTTTTTTCTTTCTTTCTTTTCTTTCTTTCTCTCCTCCTCCCCCTCCTCCTCCTCCGTCTTCTTCTTCCTCCTCCTCCTCTTCTTCTTCCTTCTCCTCCTCCTTCTCTTCTTCCTCTTTTTTTTCTTCTTTTTCTTTTAGATTTCTAACTCTTAATGATGCAGCTGTCACCAAGGCCTTCATGGATGCCAGGAGGAAACACCGTGTTTGTTGATTGGACAGATGAAACTGAACTTATGGGGCAAAGTCATAGGGGAAAATTATAAATATGTGTCTGCAATTGTATTTTTAATAGTTGGTTCCCAAATTCCATATTTGATTTTTTTAGAATATAAAACTACCAGTAAAGATGCTCTCCAACTTGTCTTTGTTTGGAGACATCCACTGCTTTCTGGACACTGAAGCCAGCCTCTGTCATGGGCTTGTCAGGGTTCACACTACCCTGTATCTTCTCTGGGGGGGTGCTGCTGGAGCTGGGGCCTGGCTGGAGAACCAAGATCCATGATCTCCATTTGAAACTACTCTGCTGTTGGTTTTCAGTCGTGTTTTATTCATATTTGTTAAACATTTAAAAATGGTTACAAATGATAGAAAAGCCAGTAAGTCTCAGATAGATAGAAAATATCAAGGCAATTTTCAAATGACAGTAATCATTTTTTTCCTTAGGAGGCCACATATTTATTCTGGAGTTTGTCTCACTAAATTTTTTTTGTTTATTTTTATGTGTGTATGTACGTATGTATGTATGTATGTAGTGTGTGTCTCTTTTAGACAAAATACAGCTCCTGAAAGGCAAAATAGCATCGGACCGTTTATTGTAGATTTCGGCTTAAGGTACAGATGTTTTGGCTCAGTTAACAATCATTCTTTATCCTATTTTTAATTTTAGTTCTTGAAGTGATAGGAAACTATAACAACTTTTTGAATGTGTTCTTAGGGGGAGGAGAGAGAAGAATGAGAGTGAGAGAGAGAGAATGGAAGAGAGAGAGAATATGCTTCTTTGAAGATGAGCTCTGGGCAAAAAAGGGTCAATCTTGAGGTTGGTTTTAAGACATTGCCATGAAAACGTCCTTTTCCCGTAATCACTTCCTGCCTTGCCTTTCACCATTTCTCCTCTCTCATTCTTTAACTCCTTTTCCTAGTGTGGACCTGCGGCTCAAATCTGCAATGTGCTTTTCTGGCTGGTGTCCACATGTTCCTCTGGAATGCCAGGGCTCAGAATGAGAAGTCTTACAGGTCTCCTCCTTCCTACTTGGCCGCCACAGCTGGAGCACCAAAGACTTTGGAGCTTAGCATTAACTCATTCTTTCAGGTCAAGCAGTGCTGGCCTTTTAAAGTGACAGCTGCTTGCTCTGATTCATGAAAATGCACATTAATAGAATCTATCTGGAGAGGGATGGGGCCTGTGCATGCGAACAGTGCCCCTCAGACACTATGCCCAGCCACAGTAGCTACTCTGCTGGGAGGTGGTGTCTGAGCAGGTAGGAGGTAGAGCAGACTGCAAGGAAGGTGTTTGGGGCAGCAGCAGACTTCTACCAATGGGCTAATGTGCCCTTACCTACTCCTGATTGTTCTCTTGACTTTATGAACCAGGTAAGCCACAGTTACCATCTCAGTGTGGCTCCTGATCACTACATGTGGTGAGTAGAAGTGACTGAGAAAAGAAGAAGAAGAAAAAAGAAAGGAGAAGGAGAAGAAGGAAGAAGGAAGAAGAAGCAGAAGCTGCTGCAGCTGCTGATTCTATATATTCAGTGCTTAAGTGACAGGGACTGTGCTGAGAATTTATAAACATTAACTCATTTAATCCATACAACAATTTCATCAGAGGAACTTTTGCTATTCCCATTTTATGTCAGAGAACTAAAGTTCAAAGAAATTAAATAGAGCTTGAGTATCCCCTATCCAAAATGCTTGGGACCAGAGGTGTTTTGGATTTTGAGCTATTTTTGGGTTTTGGAATCCATGATGTGATATCTTGGAGATGAGATTCTAAACACAGATTTCATTCATGTTTCCTGTAAACCTTATGCACATAGCCTGAAGGTAATTTTATTTTTCCACTGGGGATGCTGAATGAACTGTGTTGTTTGCCTGCATTTTGGTGGTGATTTGTCACATGAGGTCAGATGTGAAAATTTTCACTTGTGTCATTGCTCACAAAATTTTAGATTTTGGAGCATTTTGGATTAGAGATGCCCAACCTGTAACTTGTCCAAGATGATGTAGGTAGAAAGAGGTAGGACCAGGTTTCAAGCCAGGTTGATCTGAGTTTTGAGCCTCTCTCTCTCACTTTTTTTTTTTTTCCCAGATGGAGTCTCACTCTGCTTCCCAGGCTGGAGTGCAGTGGCGCAATCTTGACTCACTGCAACGTGCGCCTCCTGGGTTCAAACGATTCTTCTGACTCAGCCTCCTGAGTAGCTGGGACTACAGGCATGTACCACCACTCCTGGCTAATTTTTGTATTTTTCGTAGAGTTGGGGTTTCACCATACCGGCCAGGTTGGTCTCGAACTCCTGACCTCATGATCTGCCAGCCTCAGGCTCCTAATGTGCTGGGATTACAGGGCTGAGCCACCGTACCCAGCCTTGAGCCTCTCTTAATAACTTTATTATATTAAGTTAAACAAACAAACAAAAACCTAACATCCAGGTACTGAAGGATATGTGTTATGGGTGTGTACTTTTTTGTGTATGTATGCATGCATGCATGCATGCATGTGTTTTTGTGCTCATGTGTACATTGCATATGTGCATGTCTTTGTGTATGTGTGTATATTTTGCCTATGTGTGCATGTTTGTGCATGTATGTTTATATACATATGCATTTACTTGCATATCTGTATATATGTACATATTTGTTGATATATGTGTTTTTGTATACGTGTGAGAGCCTGTGCATGTGATTTTATAGTACAGTAGAAAATACAGCTGAGAAAAACCCTTGCTAAAAATCAAAACTTAGTGTTTAAACTCTACACGGTTTTTATAGAAATGGCTTCAGGACATACTAAATCATAGCTTTGACTAAATGGTGTGTGGCCCCAAAGCAGAGTTAGCAGGTGGGATGCAGGCAGTGTAGAAGCCATGCCCACTTCTAGCTGTCCATGAATCCCCATTTCATATGCTTCTGAATCCTGGGTGCTTTGGCTACGTTGATCTAGGTTGAGATAACTTTCTTATTGTGGGACTGTATTAGTCCATTTTCATACTGCTATGAAGAGATACCCTAAACTGGGTAATTTATGAAGAAAAAGAAATTTAATGGACTCACAGTTTTACATGGCTGGAAAGGTGTCGAAATCATGTCAGAAAGCAAAGGAAGAACTAAGGCATGTCTTACGTGGCAGCAGGCAAGAGAGAAGTGTGGAGTGAAGGAGAGGAAAAGCCCTTTATAAAGCCATCAGATCTCATGAAAACTCACTCACTACCACAAGAACAGATGGAGGTAACTGCCCCCATGATTAAGTTACCTCCCACTAGGTCCCATCTATGACACACACAGATTATGGGAATTACAGTTCAAGATGAGATTTGGGTAGGGACACAGCCAAACCATATGAGGGACATTGCATATTTCTTGAGTAAATTCAAGTGAGTTATCTTAAATTTATTTTGATTCTTCATTTTACTTAAAGCGAATGCACCCCTTTCCAGGACCATCCTGGTAAACATAGCCAGATCTTGAGAAGTGCTTGTAAAAGTGCATGAGGTCACTATGGGGATGGGGTGGCTCATGACTCTACTGTGGGTTTATGGAATGACAAGTGGTAGAAACCTAAGACTATTCCTCATTTTCTTAAGCCAGTAGAAGCAATTATAACATGACTCATTATGGCAGGGATTCTTATGTGTCCTTGTGTGCATGTGAGTAGGTCATGGGTTATTCAACATTTCAGCAAAATGTTTATAAAGTGCTGTGTGCTGGGCAGTATGGGAGTGGCTGGCCTGGACAAGGGTGACTATTTTATCAGTGGCATGATTTAGAATTGTTGATGCATAGTGATAATAAATAGCAGACAAGTTGGTTTTATTATTGTTTTAAAATTCTCTACAGACCATGCACTCTCTTATCCCATTCCCCCCAGGGCAGGCTTTCTCCACTGTCCCCTCTACTTGGAACACTCCCACAAAACACTCAGTTACAACTAGCATAAGCAATGAGGAAAATCCACTATCTTACAAAAAAAGTCTGGAATCAGGTGGTTTCAAAGTTGTTTTGGCAGCTTAAGGAATTCAACCAGGAGCAGAGATTTTTCTGTCTTTCATTTCTCTCTCATCATCCTGGCTAAGTCACGAGCTTGCCTCTCACGACCCAAGATGGCATCAGGTGGAGAAGAGATAATGCCTGCTCCAAAAGGAGGTGTTTTCTCCCAATGTCTCTTTTAAATCGGGAGGACAGTTTTCCACAAAGCCACCCCACAGTTCAGGATGGGGGTCACATAGCCATGAAATAGAGTCGACAAACTACTATAGCCCGTGGGCCAAACTGGCTAGCCACGTGTTTTTGTTCAGCTCACAAACTAAGAATGGTTTTTACATTTTTAAAGGATTGGAAAAAATCAGAACAAAAGGAATATCTCATAACATATTTAAAATCCAACTTTTGATGTCCATCAGTAAAGTGTTATTGTAATACAGCCACACCCAATTGTTTATGTATTGATTAGGGTTGCTTTTAAGCAACAGAGGCAGAGACCCCTGTGCACTGTCCATGGAGCAGCCTGAGCAAAGCACCAAGCTGAGAAAGTGCATGGGAGAGCAAAGTGTCTGATGCAGTTGGAAAAGACACTACAGGAGATTAGGTTAAAGTAAGATTTTGGAAGGCCTTGAATGCTGAGCTAAAAAGGAAAACTTTGTCTTGTTGAAATGAAGGCTTTTGAGGAAGGATGAGCTGTTCTGAAATGTAACTTGGTGAATATGTGACAGATAGGATGAAAGTCAGATATGATATGATTGATTTGTGATAGCGGTTAGCACTGTGTCTTAGTCTGCGTGAGCTGCTATAATAAAATACCTTAGATCAAAGAACGTAGAGAAATAGAAGTTTCTTCCTCACAGTTTTGGAGGCTGGGAACTTTATGATCAAGGCACCAGCTGAGTCTGTGTCTGGTGAGGGCCCTCTGCTTCATACATGTTGGATTCTTGCTGCATCCTCACATAGTGGAAGGGGCAATCAGGTTTCCTCAAGGCTCTTCTATAAGTATACAGATTTCATTATTGAGGGTGGAGTCCTCATGACCTCATCATATCTTAAAGCCCTCACCTCTTAATATTGTCTCATTGGTGATTAGGTTTCAATATATAATTTGGGAGGCACACAAACATTCAGACCATAGTATTCTGCCGATTTTATAAAGAGATCTCACCAATCTTGGTATAAAGCTAGAAAAATGCAATGTGGTTAAATGGACTTGAAGGTGTATTTTGTGCTGGATTCACTGAGATTTTTTTTTTAGTTGTACTTTAAGTTCTGGGGTACATGTGCAGATCTTGCAGGATTGTTACATAGGTATACACATGCCATGGTGGTTTGCTGCATCCATCCCCCTGTCATCTACATTAGGTATTTTTCCTAATGCTATCCCTCCTCTAGCCTCCCACCCCCTGACAGGCCCTGGTGTGTGATGTTCCCCTCCCTATGTCCATGTGTTCTCATTGTTCAACTCCCACTTATGAGTGAGAACATGCAGTATTTGGTGTTCTGTTCCTGTGTTGGTTTGCTGAGAATGATGGTTTCCAGCTTCATCCATGTCCCTGCAAAGGACATGAACTCATGCTTTTTATGGCTGCATAGTATTCCATGGTGTATATGTGCCACATTTTCTTTATCCAGTCTATCACTCATGGGCATTTGGGTTGGTTCCAAGTCTTTTCTATTGTTAACAGTGCCACAATAAACATATGTGTGCATGTGTCTTTATAATAGAATGAGTTATAATCCTTTGGGCATATACCCAGTAATGGGATTGCTGGGTCAAATGGTATTTTTATTTCTAGATCTTTGAGGAATGGCCACACTATCTTCCACAATGGTTGAACTAATTTACACTCCCACCAACAGTGTAAAGGCATTTCTATTTCTCCACATCCTCTCCAGCATCTGCTGTCTCCTGATTTTTTAATGACCGCCATTCTAACAGGCATGAGTTGGTATCTCAATGTGGTTTTGATTTGCATTTCTCTAATAACCAGTGATGATGAGCTTTTTTTCATATGTTTCTTGGCTGCATAAATGTCTTTTGAAAAATGTCTGTTTATATCCTTACCCACTTTTTGATGGGGTAGTTTGTTTTTTTGTTTTAAACTTTTTTTAGTTCTTTGTAGATTCTGGATATTATCCCTTTGTCAGATGGGCAGTTTGCAAAAAATGTTTTTCATTCTGTTGGTTGCCACTTCACTCTAGTGATTGTTTCTTTTGCTGTGCAGAAGGTGTTTCATTAGATCCCATTTGTCTATTTTGGCTTTTGTTGCCACTGCTTTTGATGTTTTATTCATGAAGTCCTTGCCTATGCCTATGTCCTGAATGGTATTGCCTAGGTTTTCTTCTAGGGTTTTTATGGTGTTAGGTCTTATATTTAAGTCTTTAATCCATCTGGAGTTAATTTTTACATAAGGTATAAGGAAGGGGTCCAGTTTCTGCTTTCTGCATATGGCTAACCAGTTTTCCCAACACCATGCATTAAATAGGGAATACTTTCCCCGTTGCTTATTTTCATCAGGTTTGTCAAAGGTCAGATGATTGTAGATGGTTACGTTACTTCCAAGGCCTCTGGTCTTTCCATTGGTCTGTATCTCTGTTTTGGTACCAGTACCATACTGTTTTGATTACTGTAGCCTTGTAGTATAGTTTGAAGTCAGGTAGCATTATGCCTTCAGCATTGTTCTTCTTGCTTAGGATTGTCTTGGCTATGCAGGCTCTTTTTTGGTTCCTTATGAAGTTTAAAGTGGTTTTTTTCCAGTTCTGTGAAGAAGGTCAATGGTAGCTTGATGGGGATAGCATTGAATCTATAAATTACTTTGGGCAACATAGCCATTTTTACAATATTGATTCTTTCTAACCATGAGCATGGAAGGTTTTTCCATCTGTTTGTGTCCTCTCTTATTTCATTGAGCAGTGGTTTATAGTTCTCCTTGAAGAGGTCCTTCACATCACTTGTTAGTTGTATTCCTAGGTATTTTATTCTCTTTGTAGAATTGTGAATGGGAGTTTGCTCATAATTTGGCTCTCTGTTTTTCTGTTATTGGTGTATAAGAATGCTTGTGATTTTTGCACATTGATTTTGTATCCAGAGACTTTGCAGAAGTTGCTTATCAGCTTAAGGAGATTTGGGGCTAAGATGATGTGGTCTTCTAAGTATACAATTATGTCATCTGCACATAGAGACACTTTGACTTTCTCTTTTCCTAATTGAATACCCTTTATTTCTTTTTCTTGTCTGATTTCTCTAGCCAGAACTTCCAATACTATGTTGAATAAGAGTGGTGAGAGAGGGCACCCTTTTCTTGTGCCAGTTTTCAAAGGAAATGCTTCCAACTTTTGCCCATTCAGTGTGATATTGGCTGTGGGTTTGTTGAGGCAGCAATTAATAGCCTACCAACCAAAAAAAATCCAGGACCAGACAGGTTCACAGCTAAATTCTACCAGAAGTACAAAAAGGAGCTGTTACCATTCCTTCTGAAACTATTTCAAATAATACAAAAAGAGGGAATCCTCCCTAACTCATTTTATGAGACCAACATCATCCTGATACCAAAACCTGGCAGAGACACAACTGAAAAAGAAAATTTCAGGCCAATATCCATGATGAATATTGGTGCAAAAATCTTCAATAAAATACTGGCAAACAGAATCCAACAGCACATCAAAAGCTTATCTATCACAATCATCCCTGGGATGCAAGGCTGGTCTTTCTTTCATATTTCAAAACAACTTAAGAGTTTTTTAAAATCTCCTTTTTCCTTCTCACTCATTTCCAATCTTGCTTTCTCACATTCTAATCTTTACATAAGAGTTAGATGTAGTTTTTAAAAATAAAACAAGACATGATCCTGTTTAAAACCCCCCAAATACATTCTATTGCTCTTAGAATAAATTCTCCAAAGAACTCAACTTAGTTTGCAATGCCCTGCAGGGATCTGTCCCCTGCGTATTTCTCCAGCCTTATTTTGGCCACTATCCCTGCCACAGTGTGCCCCAGCCATGCTGTTTATAAAATGCAGCAGCTCAAAGTATTCAACATAGTTATTATGTGATAATAGGTAAAGGTATGTACACCAATAATACCTAGTGTACATTCAATCTCTAAATAATATGTAATAGAAACCTACAGGAAAAAATATGAGAAAAGCTGTGAAGCAGAACTGGAGAGCTACTTGTTTTTCAAATGAGCTTTAGGCACTTGATCATTTCTCAAAATAAACACAAAAACAAACACCACTGGTATTTTTATTAGAATTACACTATGTAAAATAATTTGAAAATGTTTGACATTTTTTATTGTACTGGGCAGGATATTGTCTATTGAATTCTTGTACTCAAAAAACTAGCCACCTGATGTATTTATCATTTTTAATTTTCATTATGCTTAAACAAAAGTAAAATCTTTCTGTTTTTAATTTATTAATTTTGCTTTCAAGTTTTAATCTTTCCCTTCTCGTATCTGTGATACTTGTTCCTAGTTTATTGAAATGTATATTTAATTAATTGGTGTACATTCTTACAAATTTAAACATGAAAAACTTTTTAGAAGACAAATTTGCCTCTAAATGAAGTTCAACAACTTCTCTTTAGTTTTTCTGGGTCATAATTTTCTAAATAATGTGTATTTATAATTTTTGCATTCTTTTTAAGTAAAATTATTTTAAAAGTTTCTTAAATGTAGTATAAACCTCTATTTTATTTTATTGTCAACGGTTTGATATCCAAGTGATTTTCAATGAATATTTGGCATGAGCTTGAAGTGTACTTTGTATAAGGTACAAAGCTGAATACTCCCCATCATTCATTGTTTTTTGATGCTATACTCTCTGTATGGAAAAAGAATCAACATTTTTTTCACATCATGTAAATTATTCAGAATTTGAATAATAACTGTCAGAAAAGATCATTTATTTCTATGAATACACAAAGAAAAACCAAAGAATAGAGATCTCCGTGCTGTCACCTCCCAGACGTAACTCAGACTCACCCTTGCTTTGTAGTCTGCCAACCCCACTGTGCAAATGTTAATGACACACGTCCGTCATTCAGGGTCAAATGAAAGCCAAGAGTCTGATCAATGAACATTTATTAATGCCCAAGATATGCTAGGTTTGTGCGTGCAGACTGTGATCACAGTTACAATTGGCAACAGCAGGAAATGTCAGAATGACAGATACTGGAGCGCCAGTGTCCAGAAAGTAGTAGGATTGGGGTTTTGCCAGCTTCATGTGTTTGATAACAAGAGTGGCCATCCAGAGGAAGGCTCAGTTTCTCCCCAGTTATCTTCCTTTTTACACAAAACATGTTAAACATTGACTATCACGTTACACAGGCTTAAAAATAATCATTTTAGTACAAATTATGGATGACGGTGAGGGGAATTTCCTGACATCTTCCCATTCGTAATGTAAGATTCCACAGAGGAAGTGGGATGTAGGGAAAATAGAAAGTTTCTTTGATAATGGAAGAGGGTTCTAAACATGAGAATATAGCACTGAAAAACATTGCTAACATTTTTGTGATAGGGCACCAGAGAAGGCTATTCTGAGTAACAGCTAAAATTAAAAGCCGGAGTAGTTTTATTGCAAATTAAAACAGAAGCAGATCCCTCTTTGGGACACAGAAAATTAATCAATAACTATATAATCACCAAAAATAGAGAATTTGGCATCAAGCCCTCAGGCCAGTGTTCATGTTCATTATGCATGTGCATTCACGCAAAATGCAGGCATATAAGGGGCATTTACTACTGTGATGCACTTTGAATGGGAAAGGAGAATGAAATAAGTCATAAGACCTGCCATGTTTCTATAATTTTGTAATTTTTTAAAAAGGCCTTATCTTTTAAATGTCTCAAAAATCTTTTCAGATACTGTTTATCAATGGGTTGAGTTCCACAAAGAAAACACATTTGATTGCAAATCATAAAAGAACTTTTTAACTTTTATAATGTGTCATTTATCTAGGAAGAGCCTTTCTGTGACTTGTTTTAAATTAATGTGCAACTTGCTTTACAAGAATTTATCTTTCAATTTATGAAGTTCTTCATATTCATCACAGTAGCTTTATTTCTTGTGAAATTATTCATAATAACTTCCTAAATAATTTTCTCTTATTCCTGCAGCGATACGTTTTGGTTTCTATGTTTTTCAGACTGGAGTTAAGGTCAGCAGACAATCTTGAAAATCCCACTCTTATGCAGCCATGGTATATGATTGCTTTGTTTGATCTGCTTTGCTTATTCCACTATCACAAACAAGAAGAAGGAATGTTAACTGTCTTAAATAATCAATATGGATCACCACATAATTAGTAGAAGCTAACAAGTGGTAATAACCAGGAAAATGGTAGAAACAATCAAATCAGCCATCCTTAAATCCAATTCAAAAGTCAGTTCTTGTGGATTTCAAGGGTAATTTCTTGTATGCAAATGTATTTTTCTTACTCTTATCTGTTTTTAAAAGCAACCTCAAGTGTCACTTCCTTCCCATTCCATGGAGCCTACCTATAGCACTCTGAATAAATCTGTGTTTAAAAATTGCTGATTCTTTAGGGGGTAATTATGTAACACTTTTTTTTCTTTTCCTTGGTTCAGATCCCATTGAAAGGCAGCTCTTTGTCTGCCAATATCTATTCTCTCCTTCTCCTTCAGGAAGGGAAACTTAAGTTTTTAGCTAAGCACAAAATACTAATTACATTATCCAGCCTTCCTCACAGCAACTAGGCGTGGCTAATATCTACATTCTGACAATGACTGTGTAATCAGAAATGGTCACACAAGAAGGGAGCCCTCATTTCTCTCTCTTTTTTTTCTTGCTGGCTGGATTGCAGATGTGATGTCTAGAACCATGATGACTTAATAACACTGGTCTACCAGCCTAGAGTAAGGACTTCTTTTTCTCTGAGAGAAGAAATATCTATCTTAATTAAATCATTCTATTTGTTTAGTAGGACTACCCTAACATAGTACCACTGATGGCTGGCTTAAACAACAGAACTTGATTTTCTCATAGTTCTGGGGGCACAAGTCTGAGCTCAAGGTGTCAGCAAGATTGATTTATCCTGAAATTCTCTCCTCTTGGATGGTAGAATAGATGATCATCTTCTCCTTCCATTTTCTGTATTTTTTTTTAATTTAAGTTCTGAGGTGCATGTGCAGAATGTGCAGATTTGTTACATAGGTATACATGTGCCATGATGGTTTGCTGCATCCATCACCCTGTCCATCTACATTAGGTATTCCTCCTAATGTTATCCATCCCCTATTCCCCCACCCCCTGCTATTTCTCCCCTAGCCCCCGACCCCCAACAGACCCTGGTGTGTGATGTTCTCCTCCCTGCGTCCTTGTGTTCTCATTGTTCAAAACCCACTTATGAGTAAGAACATGGGGTATTTGGTTTTCTGTTCTTGTGTCAGTTTGCTGAGAATGATGGTTTCCAGCTTTATCCAGGTCCCTGCAAAGGACATGAACTCATCCTTTTTTATGGCTGTATAATATTCCATGGTGTATATGTGCCACATTTTCTTTATCCAGTCTATCACTGATGGGCATTTGGGTTGGTTCCAAGTCTTTGCTATTGTGAACAGTGCCACAATAAACATACGTGTGCATATGTCTTTATAATTGAATGATTTATAATCCTTTGGGTATATACCCAGTAATGGGATTGCTGGGTCATATGGTATTTCTGTTTCTAGATCCTTGAGGAATTGCCACACTGTCTTTCACAATGGTTGAACTAATTTACACTCCCACCAACAGCATAAAATCATTC
Organism: Cacajao melanocephalus; assembly: GCA_963573385.1. Classification (NCBI taxonomy): domain Eukaryota; kingdom Metazoa; phylum Chordata; class Mammalia; order Primates; family Pitheciidae; genus Cacajao; species Cacajao melanocephalus. The sequence goes on along the minus strand of CAUYLG010015077.1, from coordinate 75,276 downwards.
CTATTTCTCCACATCCCCTCCAGCATCAGTTATCTCCTGATTTTTTTAATGATCGCCATTCTGACTGGCATGAGATAGTATCTCAATGTGGTTTTAATGTGACTTTCTCTAATGACCAGTGATGATGAGCTTTTTTTCATATGTTTGTTGGCTACACATATGTTTTCTTTTAAAAAGTGTCTGTTCATATCCTTGGCCCACTTTTAGATGGGGTTGTTTATTTTTTTTCTTGTAAATTTGTTTTAGTTCTTTGTAGAATCTGGATGTTAGCCCTTTGTCAGTTGGGTAGATTGAAAAAAAATTTTCCCATTATGTTGGTTGCTGGTTCACTCTAATGATAATTTGCTTTGCTGTGCAGAGGCTCTGAAGTTTAATTAGATCCCATTTGTCTGTTTTGGCTTTTGTTGCCCTTGCTTTTGGTGCTTTAATCATAAGTCCTTGCCCACACCTATGTCCTGAATGGAATTGCCTGGTTTTCTTTGAGGGTTTTTATGGTGTTAGGTCTTAGTCGTCTGTGCATGTCAGCATGCAGATTTCTTCCTTTTATGAGGATACCTGTCATCGTTTTATTAGGACCTACCCATATGACCTCATTGTACCTTAATTGCCCTTTTAAAGGTTTTTTTTTTGAAATACAGTCACATTCTGAGGTACTGGCAGTTAGGACTTCAATGTAAGAATTTTGGAGTGACACAATTTAGCAGGTAACACACTTATTTTTTGCTAATCTGTAGAGGAATATTATCCTAATGGAAACAACATAGGGGATATTCAAATGCTACAAAAAATTACTAGTTAAAAGTAGATGATTAGATGATCTGACTTAGCTATGTGGGCACCTCAGGCTTTTTAGAACTTTTCTCCTCAGTAATGCTGACTTCCCACCTAAACGAAGGCACACACCTCCCCTCCAATAGGGAAAGCCTTTCTTACTAAGCTTATTATTGCAGGGAAAAGAGCAGAACAGAAAGTGTGTTCCCTGTGTTCCAACAAAGAGATCAAACTTGGAAGATGCAATACCATAGGTGTGCAGTTTCTTCTCCCAAATCCATCAAGTTAGTCAATCACCCCATCCTCTGAAGATAAGTGATAAAGATAGATGGTAAAATATCTCTAATTAAAATTTCTCATATATAGCCCAGACCACAGCATCATGCATTACACATAACAAACCTGTATATGTACTCCCTGAATCCAAAATAAAAGTTGAAGAAACAAACCAGAATCTAAAAAAAAATCTCCACATGAAAACATGAAGTAAGGAAAAATGAATTTTCCCCCACAGAAATGCTGAATAAAGTACCTTTCATGGGCCTGCTATCATTGATATTTATTCATGTTATTTTTGCATTTAACTTACCGTTAAGGACTAATCATTTATTTCAAGTCGGGAGTCAAACATGTAGCAAATTAATTTACTAAAATTATTATTGGTAACTCAAACTGTCTTTTGTAGGAGACACTTTTCACCAGGCACTTTAGAAGACTACGATTTGGGCTGGGCCTGGTGTCTTATGTCTGTTAATTCCAGCACTTTGGGAGGCTGAGGCAGGTGGATCACCTGAAGTCAGGAGTTCGAGACTTGCCCGGCCAACGTGGTGAAACCCTGTCTCTACTAAAAATACAAAAAAAAAAAAAATTAGCTGGGCATGGTGGTGGGCACCTGTAATCCTGTAATCCTAGCTACTCAGGAGGCTGAGGCAGGAGAATAGCTTGAACACGAGAGGTGGAGGTTGCAGTTGGCTGAGTTGGCACCATTGCACTCCAGCGTGGGCAACAAGAGTGAAACTCAGTCCCAAAAAAAGAAATAGGATTACTATTTCAGAAGCTTAGAAAAATCAGGAACACCTGAATGGCATATTATAGCAATAGGTAACAGTGCATAGAGAAGAGAACAAAGCTTTGAGAAAATATTGAAGCCACTTGGACTTAGTTTATTTGTCCTAGGGCTCATGTTGGAAAATAGTTTTACTGCAACACATTGTTTATGTAGTGTCTGTGGTTGCTGTTTATGTTAAAACAACAAAGCTGAATCATTTTGAAAGAGATCAAATTGCCCACCAACCCTAAAATATGTACTATATGTTTGTATATAATTTAGATATTCAGAGAACATTTGGAAGGATTCACTCAGATATAAACTAATGAATTCTACATTTCTTCACAAGCTGAGGATTTTGTTCTTATATTTAAGATATTTTGCTGCGCTTTGAATATTGTAAAATATCTTCTCACCTAGGCTAAGAACCAATGTCCTAGTTGACATACAATTACATAATTTTATTTTCAGTGTACTCTAATGAGAAAAATTTGTTGATATATGTTTTAAAAACTTGATTCAACTGGGTAGCTATTATTTGATGAAATGTTTTCTCAATGTACTGATTGTTCAGGATAGTTGTTCGCTAGCTTGTCTCAGTTTCACTGATATCACATACAAGGAAACTCTCAGATATCTGTCTTTTAAATATATTTACGTATATACATATACATAAATATATTGTTTTCCTGTGATTGATAAAAAATAGGAATTGTTTTCCAGTGATTGATAAAAAATATGAACTTAAGTAATTTAAGCGGGGTTACCCAATTTTATTCTATGTGAAATTAAGGTTCTTGAAGTCTTCAAAATTAACTCAGAGTTCTGTCAATAGTATGCTGTATTAGATTATAGAAGATAAGCCTTTATTTTTAGGTCAGACATCTGAATAAGACTTGATTGCTGCTTAATGAAAAAAGAATGAGATTTAGCATTGTGCTATAAAGCATATTCCTCCCACTGGACTATTGAACCCCTCATAGAAGACAAACCTTTTTGATTACAGACATGAAAGTCTTTCTCTTTCCCTTGAAAATATTTTGAGCACTCCTTCTCATTTGGATAGACTACGTTAGAAAAAAAAGAAAAAGAAAATATTTTGAGCATCACATGGTAATTATAATATGAGTATGGATTAAACACGATTGTAAGTGTCATTTATATTTACCACAGTAGGACACAATTTATGGGCTTGCAATGACAGAAATACTTAATGTTTATGCATGTAAAAGATAATGGTAAGCTTCTGAAATCAGAATCCTGGAGTGCTACAAGAGTTTATTATCGTCTCACATTCAAACACTTATTGTTTCTATTATTGCTGGTGGTTTTCCATGGTAACCACTGCACGAACACAATTTAATTACATCATTCAAAAATTTAAATTAAATTAAGTTAATCCAGGGTGGGCTGTTTAAAGAAGGATACTGCTGTGTATCAATTAACACGTTAAAAATAATTTTTAATCCTAAAAGTTCCACAAGAACTATATTATTGGGAAGAAATGTAATGTTAAAAAATAATGAAGTTGTGTTATTGATTTTCTTTTCCTAATGTTATATTCTGGCAGAGTGAGATAAACTTCATTGATCCACTCATTTTATATTTTCTATTTTCCCTATAAACTAAAACATCTTGGCTTAACATAGTTTAATGCAACAATTTAAGACAAATATCTGTAGCCTTTAAAACCATTAATTCTACTTCTAGGACTTTAAATACAAAGATGATACAGAAGGATGACTATTATAGGTTACTGATAATTGTAGAAAAGTTTTTTACCCCTTGGTCTGCTTGAGGTTCTTAATTTTATTACTGAAAGTCCTATATTCTGAGAATCCTATTGGTCCCCAGTAGATAATACTATTGTGACAGGTCTTATATTATCCATGTATCTAATCTTGCAAATTTACACTAGAGGATCATTGTGTTCAATATACTTAGTTGGAATCCAAATATTTCTGGACAGTGATCCAGTCTTAACTTCTAGTATTTAGTGTTGCGGTGGGAAGATGCTCACAGGGTCACCTTTCAGCCCTTCGCTGAGACACCTGGGGTCACCATTAGTCCTCTGATTGCCCTAATGGAGGAATCTTGCATGCTAGGTAGGACTTTGAGGGACTTCTTGGTTTTGACTCTTGTGATTTAGTGCATGGGACTCTATCTTCCCAGAATTGCCATCATCTAATCTACATTCTTAACCTCCTTCAAAATCCAGCACAAACCTGCCCACCTACAGGATATATCTACATAGACCATAACTCATTTTAATTCATTCAACATTTAATGAACTTGGAATTTTATTGATGTTTTCTCTGTTAAAGGATATTGTAGGTCTAATGCATTCTTTTCCTTTTTTTTTTTTTTTTTTTGAGACAGAGTTTCACTCTTGTTGCTGAGGCTGGAGTACAATGGTGTGATCTCAGCTCACCACAACCTCCACCTCCCAGGTTCAAGCCATTCTCCTGCCTCAGCCTCCCAATTAGCTGGGATTACAGGCATGCGCCACCATACCATGCCCAGCTAATTTTTTATATTTTTAGTAGAGACGGGGTTTCTCCATGTTGGTCAGGCTGGTCTCAAACTCCTGACATCAGGTGATCCGCCCACTTTGGCCTCCCAAAGTACTGGGATTACAGGCGTGAGCCACCTCGCCCGGCCAATGCATTCTTCTTAACCAGCTTATAAGTTTGTATCTTTGAAGATATGAATCAGCATAAAATCTCCTCTCTTTCTCCTCTTTCTATATCTGATGGTGTCTAGATATCTTAAAGTAATGTATGAGGCAAACATTCTGCATGTCATAGGTACATGATTAATACTGTTGACTGAAACCTAGTATCTACAGTAAGGTAAATTTTCATTTTCATATATGCAGAAGATAGTTGCAGATTTTATGTTAGCTACTGATTAAAATCTTTTATGTGGATAGGATGTAGTCTGAGTTTTAACCTTCTGTATCTGGATATTTCCAGCCTATATAGTTGAATTCATTACATGAGATGAGCCATTATACTGAGTGTCTTCTCATATGCATGCGAAGTGCAGGCACCAGCTTCTATTAGCACTGAAATAAGTGTCTTCAGGACGAAGCATGCTACATGTAGCCACTTGAGTTGAGACTTTTAGAGAGGTGCAATAATGTATTCTAACACCAGTCTTCAGGTTTCTGGTCTGATTCTCAAGCTACGTTATTTCTATTTGTGTTGGAATATAATGGGTGAGTTATGTGCTAGGAACTCTTGCATGAACTTTCCACATATATCATACTAAAGTAATAAACCTTGGTGAAGTTATAAAAGAATCAGGCTTTCTTAGTAGCTGATATAGTTCAGCTTGACTTAGTATCTATATAGAAGAAATGAATCAAAATGGACAAGGCAGAGTGACCATATCAAACAAGAAATTGCAGTTTCAATTCATTCCAGCTAGTTGACTCATCTAAACTTTCATTTTCTCATGCATTATTATCTTATTTGATTAAAAATTGAGAACTTATTGCAGAGTTTTCTGAACTGAAAACCCTAGGCAAATATGTGGCTGATTAGTTTAGAATGAAATGTCTTATTCTGCTGTGACTTGACTACTTTGTTTACATGTGACCATTAATAGAAAAATGAAGTAATGAGATAGGCGCCATCTTCTAACCTATGTTTTCTGGCAATACATTACTGGTTTTTTATACTGTGACCTGTTAACTACTCTTGCAACTCACTTGTCACTGTCACCTGTTTCCTACCTGCATTTGCTTAAAACAAACAAGACAAAATTATACAAACACATCAACAACCTTTTACTGAGACATAAAAAGTATATCTCTTTCATTTGCAGTGTATTTTATTAAGAAATCTGTAAGACAAAGATCTTGTGATAGAAATATAGGATACAATTTATATAAAATAGGAAATAAAAATATATAAGAAAATATTAATGTGATTGAGCATAACATTTACTTCTGAGCTTCTGAATTCAAGGAAAGTATGGAAAAAGGAGTTCTGTATAATTTAGATGATCAGATGATATACAATACATATTATTGAAGAAATAGCATCATTTCTGACACCAAAGTTTAAAAAGGAATACATCACATATGTTCACACATGTTAAACACAATATATGGTAATATATAAACAGTGGATTTATAAGAGATGCAAAAAAATTATTCATAAAATACTTTGATTTTCAATGAATACCAGAAGCATACAATAACATTAGTACTGAATAAAATATGGGAGTTGTTTGGGTGTGTGTGTGTGTGTGTGTGTGTGTTTGTGTGTGTGCCGAGATCAAACTTTAGAAATCTGGTCTCTTATAGAGACCAGGACAGGAGATAGTGTTTTTCTTAAATTGTCTTTGTCAAATAGTACTGGTGTTTTTTCCTTTCCTTTTTTTATTTGTCTAAGACTTTCATAGGACTTGGAGAGTAGTCAATTTAAAATTAAACTTCTTGCCCATAAACTAAAATGCGAAAAGATGCAAACCTGCTACATAGCTGGTAAAGAAGGTGATAAATAGGTTTATGGCATAGATTGCGGTGATGGCTTCATGGGTCTGCATTTAACTCTAGACTCATGTAGTTGTACACATTAATTATCAGCTTTTTGTAAGTTAGACATTTAAATAAAAAATGTTGGATTTGAAAAACAATATTTTTTCAGTTGTAGTCAGACGCCTAACAAGCTTTCTATTCTTTCTTCTACATCTTCTCTCCCAGATTCTAGTCTTTTCTTCCCCTTCAACCTGAGCAGTATTTTAGCATCCCGAAGGTGAATTCTGATGAGCCTGGACATTTCCCATATTCCTCCTTAATACCCCATTTATTTCTTCAGTTACATATTAAGGCCCTGGGGAAATGCTTAATTCTCTGTAAGTAGAGAAAAATGGGAGGAGAAGAGTAAAAGCAAGTAATCAATAAGAAATCCTCCTGTGGGAGAGGAAACCATCTGTAACTACTTATCTATTGACACTTTTGTGCTAAACAAACCAGCCATCATTTTAGTGTTTTAAAGGCAAAGCATAACATGGTTCCTCATGTATCCACTGGGTAAATTTTAATCTTTCCATGGAATACCAGAAATTTGGTATGCTAATATCTTATTTTGTCTGACAGATGTAAAGTTAGTCTGAATTATTAAATCACATATGTTAACAGAGAAAAGTATGGAAACATTTTTGAACTTTCCATGTGACTTAGAAGATCCAATCAATGAATTTGATTGTTTTTTTCTGTTCTGTTTTAAGACAGAGTCTTGCTCTGTTGCCCAGGCTGGAGTGCAGTGGCATGATCTCGGCTCACTGCAACCTCCACCTCCTGGGTTCTAAGCAATTCTTCTGCCTCAGCCTCTGGAACAACTAGGATTTCAGGCACCTGCTACTACACCTGGCTAATTTTGTATTTTTAGTAGAGACAGTGTTTCACCATGTTGGCCAGGCTGATCTCGAACTCCTGACCTCAAGTGGTCCACCCACCTCAGCCTCCCAAAGTGATGAATTTTTATAGTAACTAGTTAAACTGACTGTATGGCTGGAATACATTGTCAATGGGAGAAGTACATTCAGCCATATTATTATCAGGATGCTCTTCTAGAGATCAGGTGAAGAAGGCGGCATTGGTATATGGGTACTTTCCTACCTGAAGGGTTATCTTAAGAGTCTAACAACCATCTTAATCTTCCTACACCTCATAATTAGCATCAGAAGATACTCAAAGATAAAACAACAGTACAGGTTGCCTAAATCTGCTTTATAGCATCCTAAAGGACCTCCATAGCAGTACCTTCAAGGATTTGGATCCTTGGACTTTACATAGAAGAACTGTCCCTGTCCCTGCTTCCGGCAGAAATTCATCCTTTTAATGCTTTATTTCCTGTTTTTCTGTGATATAACCTAAGATATATGTCCTTGAAAATCAAACTTGAGATTGAAGTTAGCTCAATAGCCATGATCTATTTCAGAAGTTGAAATCTCTAAGCTATAGATAAAGAGCGTGGTGAGTAATCATTAACAGAGCATATTATGTTTGCTCTATATGTGGCTCAAATAGATAATTATCTATGTTCATGAATGTTCATATTGGACACTCAATAAATATTTATTGAATGAAATTGAAAATTTTAATAGGCTTGACATTTAGGATTGTTTTATAAGTTTCTTCACTTTTTGTTTCAAAATTAAAGTATAATACTGTTCATTATCCCGTTTCTTCATCTGTAGTATTAGAAACACCTGTCTTCTCTAATGAATGATTGCCACTCTGCCAAGGTATCGACATAAGGCATTTAGGAATCATTATTCAACATACTTGACACCTTTGTTCTATAACATGGAACATAATTTTTATTAACCATATATCTTAAATAAAATATTTTAAATATTTAAAATATTTAAAAGGTTGTTTTGAATCATAATAACAGTATTTTTGCTTTTGTATTGAAACCAGTTTTAGTTATTGTTTTCCTTAAGCAAAGTGAAATACAAGTTAGAATTGGCTGTAATAATCCATTGAATAATTCCAGATTTGGGAGATTCACAATTATTTTAAAAGTGCGGGCAAATGCACACACATACACACTCTCTCTCTCTCTCGTTCTCTATCTCTCTCCCCCTCTCTCTATCTCCTTCTTCCTCTCCTGGAAACCATACTGAAAGAGTAAAATATAAACTCCTTCAAGTAAGAAACCTAGAGAGTGGGACCTATTCATAGAAATGGTAACTAAGTATTTGCTACTTTAGAATAGAGGCTTGCTACCTGATAACAGATTTTCCCTAATATCTTCTGTGCCAAGGGCTGAATCTCCAAGTATAGATTTTCTCTGACTGTGCTCAGTTTCCCAGAAAACGCTCCATTTCTCTGGTTAGACTTTTCTGATGCCCGCAGGTTTTGTATCTGTGGTAACTACTGGCTGTTGTCCCTTTCGGATGAATTTCATTTACCACTCAGCACCTGTCCCATTGAGTCTCCCTGTCTATCTACTTCCAAGGATCTTAAACTTTAAAAACTAACCCTGCCCTAATATAACCCAGTAGAACAGTTACTCTCAGAAGCTAAGATATAGGGAGCATTCTAATTTGATGGAACCTTGGAGCATTCAGTCAATTGCAAGTTAAATTGTTCAGCATTTCCTTTTGGTGGATATTGTGATTCAAAGCAGTTTATTTTATAAGACTTCAAGACTTAATTTTAAATGGGTTACATCTACTGGGATTTGCCTCAAAGCTCTATTTTTCATATAATTTTAAGCAGAAAATATTAGTAGCCAAATGGAATATTATTAGTCACAGTTAAATAATTCTTATAAGTATGACAAACACTAAATGAAAAATAAGCATGTCTAATATGCCATTCAAATTACCTATATTTGGACATTTTAAATAGAACAGACTTAAGTACAATAATTTTGAACACTAGTTAGGTAGCTTTTATTTAAATTGTTACACAGTTAGGACACAAATGGCCAGGCAAGGTGGCTCATGCCTGTAACTCAGCACTTTGTGAGGCCAAGGCAGACAGATCACTTGAGATCAGGAATTTGAGACCAGCCTGGGCAACAGGCTTGGCAACCCCATCTCTACAAAAAATCTTGCGTCGTGGTGCAAGTGCCTGTAGTCCCAGCAAGTTGTAGGGCCGAGGCAGGAAAATCACTTCAGCCCAGGAGGCAGAGGTTACAGTGAGCTGAGATTGCACCATTGCACTCCAGTCTGAGAAATTCTGTCTCAAAGTAAAAAAAAAAAAAGTTTATGTAGAGTGAAAAAAAAGGTTTATATAGATTAAATATTTGTTATTCTATGTAAACTTTATGTTTATCACCAGCATTTGGAAGTTTTAAATTTAAAAGGTTCAAATCATCTATTTAAAATACTGATCCTTTTTCAACTACAACGGAAAATTTCTATGCTTATCTCCTTTTATTTGAATGAATTAAGCAGGCATTTCTGAAATAATCGCCAACTAAACCATTTCTAATTCCCAAGTTAAATAGAGATATCTTGAGATAAGCTGCAGTAGAGTTTCCAAGGCTGAACTAGAACCTTTTGAAGCACATCCAGTATGTACATACAAATATCCACTCATATACACACACAAGGGAAGGAAGATAAGAGATAAACTAAAATCTAAAAGTTACACTTTTTACACAAAAGTTAAGTATTTGGGACTTTTCTTCAGATATAGAGCAAATTTACAAGATTTTGTGGTTTGTCTATAGTGACAGTAATCTGAGTCTTCTGAATCTTCAGTTGATTTTAAAGAATGGGTAGTTACTAGGAATGATTTTAGAAGTGGAGGTTGTTGGGAACAGTCTGGAGAGTGTGAGGGAAAGAGGTGCATTTGGAAGTGCAAGTTTGGTAGGAGTGGGTAGGAGAAGATGACTTGCCTGTAAGCAGAAGGGAAAGGGGCAAGCATTGGGGAAGGAGGACGATAGTCCATGGAACTATACAGCAGGAGTGATGGAGTCAGCAGTAGTTTTGGAGAATTTAACTGTAAGTATAGCAGGGAATTAAGACATACAATGTTTGGAGGCTGAAAAACATTTATTTGCAGCAGTAATAACGATATGTTTTTGTTCATTGTGACTGGCAATTGGAAGCTTTCTAGAAACAAAGAGTCAATCATGATTATTTCTTTTTGATAGAAAGGCTAAGCTACACTTACTTTCTCCCTGTCATGCAATCTGGGATGTGACAGTTTTAGCTTTTGGAGGACAGTGCTGTGAGAATTTCTCACCTGAAGCTCTTTGTTTAGGGGAGGAAAAAGGCATTAAAGATGCAATAGGTGGTTTTAACAAATGTATGCAAATTAGATTCTGATGTAAATTGTGTCTCAAAGATTTTCTCATTAAAAAAGGGCCAACATCAGTAAGTATAAAACACATCATGTCTGCAGGTTGATACATTCGCTGTATTAGTGCCACTTAAGATACTCTGTGAGCCAGAGATAGCATTCTCTTGGTCTGTGTGATCAACTGTCTCTAATTATGGTATCAAATCACTAGAAAGGATGTGTATTGCCTTCTTAATATTTAATTAGATTTTTTAAATTAGCATTCTCTGATGGTAATGCAGGCACATTACAGCTGCTACAGCTAATTGAGAGACCCCTGTGGGATCTAAAGGTATGCTTGACATTAGCCATGGTGATCTGTTTTGATGTCACTTCACTAATGTCTTATAGTAGAATATCGTCAAGTGTCTGTAACAGTGCTTCTGACATGTGGAACCCCCCCCATCCCTATAAATTTTCCACTGCCCATCTTTTGAGGAGGTATTTGTGGAGATGAAAAATAAGCTGAGTATGCTCCTCATGGACACCATTTTCTTGTTTATCCAGCAGTATTATAGCAGAATTTCTTACTCAAGTTCTGCGGTATAATTCCATTTTTCATAGGACTTGGAGTTTATTTTGTATTAATTTTAAAGAGCCAGGGCTTTTAGACAGGAAGACAAAGGAAGCTAAACATTTGAGACAGAGCCACATTTGCACTATTGTTGATTCTGAAGTTCCTGAAATGAGTGCTCCAGTAGATAGGATAAAAGGGAAGATTATAGATGCCTTGGTTGTTCCCATAAATTTTGCAAAAACTCTGAATATCTGCAGTAGAACACAACAATTGCTCTACGGGGAAGAGAAATGTCATTCCTTTTGTAAATCTTTACTGCCCAGGCCTTCACAACCCATTTGTCAGTCTATGATTTTCTATAACAATTTTAACTCTGAAAAAATATCCCCAGGGCTGAAAACTTATTAAAACTCTCTGTGTGCAGTAAGCATGCTGCCTCGGGTGCTCCATATAGCTGCCAAAAGAGAGAAGGCTGGTCCTACCCCTAGGGGCAGTAAATCTAATGAGAGCCACAGGGAAATAAAAAGGACTATGCCTGTAAGACAGGTGACCAAGTATTAATGACGACACCTGCATTCATAAAATAGGCTGAATGAAAAGTTTGCTATTAGGTTGGTGAGCTATATTACAGCAAGAACAAGTCAGACACTAGCCCTGCTAATAATAATAATAACTACTGTTGAAATCCTCTGTGTACTAAACAATCTATTTACCATATTTTATTAATACTTTGCCATAGCTCCATGAGAAAATATAATCATCTGTTGACAGAGAAAAAAAAGGTGAGATTCTCAGGGCATATTTACTGAACAAAGGTTCCTCAGCTTGTTTATCCTTAAATCTGAATCTAAACCCAGATTGTCTCTTTACTACTCTAGTGCTTCTACAGTATTCATCACTTACAATCAACAAATATAAAATATATACAATGGGACAGTTCCCACCAGTTTGCGTAAAACTATGTGGTGAGCAAAAGAATGGCAAAGTGGTGTCTAGTTTGTTTTATGGTAGACAGACCAGGATCTGCCATAAACATCTGATATTGCTTCAACAATTTTAGTAATATTATCCTGGAACCATTCTTAATATAAAATGTTAGTTGTTAAATGATATATTAATCTTTACATTATTAGTCCCTTAATACACATGTTTATTATATGGCTACCTTTTTTTGAAAGTAATGAAAGAACTAACATGTCAGTATTCCCTTAGTGCCTACCGCAATACCAAGCACGAGGAAACTTCCTAATAGATGCTGTTAGACCAAACTGAATTAAAGACAAAAATATCTAAAATGAGACTCTTGAATCCATGCCAGCAGCAACAATGTTGATTATTATATCACACAACAATCCTTGGTTAACTCTATAGGAAATAGATAATCATGATGTTAAAAATATGTTTACATAGTAGGTTTACATCAGTAGTAATTAGACTGGATTGAAGAAATATCTTCGTCAGGCCTCCTTGTGCAAACCCAGACCCAGAAAGTCTGAAGTCCTGCCTGCCTTGGCTGATCACCCCCAACCCCCCAGCTGCTTTTGCCTATCCATGATTGCCCAGCAGAGCTTCCCCGGACATTAAGCTTCTCACTCCACCCTGCCATCTTAACAGTTATTATGATAATGTGAATACTCCTCACCCCACCCTGCCATCTTAACTGTTCTTGCTTTGTGAATATCCCTCCACCCCACCCTACCATCTTAACTACTCTTACGCCTTATACCCCCCACCCCCTCCCCCCCTTGTCATTGAACTTCTGGTAATGTCTACTTCTTGACCCCACCCCCACCACTGTAACTGATCTTACTATGCAACACCCCTGTTACCTCCCCAAAGGATTTGCCCCAACCTATAAAACCAACTCCTATCCCACTGCCCTTGGCTGATGCCCTTTTCGGCCTCAGCCCACCTGCACCCAGGCGAATAAACCGCCATGTTGCTCACACAAAGCCTATTTGGAGGGGGGTCTCTTCATTCAAAGCATGAGTTTTAACAATCTTGAACACTTTCTTTGCCATTTACCTTCTTAGGCTTATTATGCAAGCCAACTGCAAGTCCCTAAGTACTATTTTTAGGCCTGAAACTATATAAGGATTTTACATTTTCTGGGAGAGAGATTCAAGAAGCAAGATCAATTATAAGACAAGAAAGTTCAGCATGTGTAAATATTGAAGAGAATTTTTTTTAAAAATAAGGAACTATACTCTGTGGGTAGGAACATAATGATGTCTGCTTGCCAGTTTTCCCTAAATAATTTTTTTAATTTGATAGACTATCAGCCAAAATTCATTCATTCACAAATGTGTATTGAGAGACTACTGTGTGTGTATCAGTCAATATTCTGAATGTGAGGTTTTTCAGGGAACAAAACTTCACTGCGTTTGTATTCCAGTGAGAGTGGAAAAGCAATAAATATTAGTAGCAAAAGATTATAAATAAAGTCTTGATGAAGGGAATGGATAGAAATAAAGCGGGGAAGCAAGAGTTCCTGGGGATGGGACCACTGAATGTCTCCTGAGAATGTGACATTTTAGCAAAGACAAAGGAGATGAGGCAGCAAGCTATGTTGATATTAGAAAAAAGACTTTAAGGCTGAGGAAACACCATTGCAAAAGCCTAACTTGGCAACATGCATGGAATGGTTAAAAAAAAAAAAGGCATAGTTTGGAGTATTTCAAAACCCACTTTATTGCTATTTGCTAAGAAATAGAAAACTGTGGCAGAAACTGAGGGGTGTGTGTGTGTGTGTGTGTGTGTGTGTGTAGTGGGTGAGACTGGGAGTCTGTTTATGAATATGTTATGTGTTATATTTGGGCTATTTATTAGACACTCCAATGGAGATGTCAATATACAATAGTAAATATAGATCTGAGGGTCAGGAGAGAGAGGCCCAGGACATGGACATTTGAGAGTCACCAACATTTAGATGGTTAAGGCAATGAGACTATTGATATCAGCCAAGAAGTATGTCTGTATAAAAAAGAGGTCTGATGACAGATTCTTATGTTTATAAAGAAACATGAAGTAGAATTGGCAAGGGGGATGGAAAAAGGACACAGAGAAGTAGGAGGGAAATGAGGAGCATACTGTGTCCTAGAAGCCAAATAAAGAAAGTCTTCCAAGAGACCGGGAATAGTCTATCATACATAGTACTGTTGATAAAGTAAAAATGAACAACCAACCATTAAATTTAACAATGTGGCATCATTAGTGACCTTGGAAAAAGACATTTTAATGAAACGGTACAAGTAAAAGTCTAATGGGAGTTAGATATTGAAATAAGCAGGGAAACAAATTTGAGAAAAGCGAGTATAAACTACTTTTTATTTAAACATTTTCTATTTTGTTTTAGATTCAGAGGGCATATATGCATGTTTGTTAGATGAGAGTTAGGGGTCCATTTCCATTTGTCTGCATATGGTTAGCCACTTTTCCCAGCACCGTTTATTGAATAATGTGTTCTTTCTTTTTATCAACTTCATTGACAATCAATTGGTTGTAGGTATGTGGCTTTATTTCTGGGTTCTCTATGTTGTTCCATGTACCTATGTGCCTACTTTTATGCCAGTACCATGTTGTTTTAGTTATTATAGCCTTGTAGTATAATTTGAAGTCAGAGAGTGTGATATCTCTGGATTTGCTCTTTTTTGCTTAGGAAAAATCCTGAGAATGTAAGAAATGTGAGGGTGGGCTCTATCATTTAAGTTATATACAGATAGAAGTGAGAATATATTAGGCAAGCAACAGAAAAACATGATGAGTTAAGTAAATTGTATATCACACTGGGGTTGAAGAATTTGTTAACATAAGATATTTGAGGTAACAAGCTGAAAAGTTATGAAGAGCTGGACAATGAGTTTGGTGTTTGATCTTGA
This sequence comes from Cacajao melanocephalus, assembly GCA_963573385.1. NCBI lineage: Eukaryota > Metazoa > Chordata > Mammalia > Primates > Pitheciidae > Cacajao > Cacajao melanocephalus. The sequence continues at coordinate 60,244 of CAUYLG010015077.1, read as the reverse complement.
GATGAAAGATGTAATGACAAGGCCTATATTGTTACTCCATGAAAACTGGCCATAACTGCGTGAAGATCAAGAGATTTATAAGCCTCTATGTTGGAATGTTTATCCATGTGGATAATAAAATTAAAAAGAATTATTCACAAGTAGTAGAGAGAATAAGCAATGAGATAAAAGCTCAAATATTCAAGAAATGAAGGGGAGTGGACTGGTGCTGAATGAGCCACAGTTAATACAGATACTGTGGTTTGGGAACGTGCATTTAAAACTAATGAGTTTTAGGTGGGGGAGAATTACCTAGACACAGCCTTGAGAAGCATGGATGAATTTCACCTCCCAATCCTGTGGTACAAGAGCTTTGGGGAGAAAGAGGCTCATATTGTACCTGTAAAATAGGCAATTTCCCATTTTGTTCAATTCTCTTATATAGGCACTTGAGGAAGGTAACTGATTTTGATCAGGATATTGCCAGGATAAGAGACAGATGTCAGGAAAACTTATCTGCCAACTATGTTCCAGACAGATTTGAGTCAGAGGAGAGAGAGGTCAAGAACAATGCTATCATACAACTCCAGGTGAGAAGTTATAAGAACGTGAAAAGAAGTGTCATAGAAGGGCAGCTGGAGAAAAACCAAGAAAAAAAACTGTGAAAGGAAGGAATTTCAAGAAGGGAGTGAATATCATTAGATTCTCAGAAATCCCTAAAAACAATAAGGAGAGAATGCCTTAGGTCGACCATATGCAAACCAGATAACTAAAGCGCAAAGAAATAAAATGACTAATCAAAATCACATGACTGAGTACAACCTGCTAGAGCTGGAATCAAAGTTTAGCCTTCCCGACTTCCAGGCGGTGCTACAGAGGTGAAACAAAACAACCAACTCCCCAATGAATCCTGTAGATGCTGTTCTTGATTTCATCATTTTTATTATCGTTGTTGTAATTAATTGCATGCTAATAAACCTGAGCTTGAATAAAACAGAAAATTATTTTTATTCTTTTTGGCACAGTATATATTTAGCATCAGTTCAACAGAAGGCATGAAAACACAGTCAAAAAAAAATGAAAGTGTAATCAGAGTGAAATGGTTACACATGACATTTTATGATTGGTTTTAGCGATTTTAAAGGTGTCTATCAATGCTTCTCACAATGAAGTAATTGAGCCACTTTTGCTAGGATCTTTTATTTCCCATTTTGCAGTTGTGTTTATTGTTGGGCAGTGGGGGGTCATGCTTACCGCATAACTGAGTGGGGGTGGCAAATGAGAAAGTCATAAGTAAGTGCTGAGGAGACTGAGGGACACTGTGCATTACCTATGCCACAGTGACAGCTCAGGCACTCACTGAGCACACCCAGTGGCAAGGTAGACAATTAAAGCCTCTACTTATAAATCAGAAGATTAAGAGCAAATATGCCCACACCTTCCCTATGAAACCTGATCAAAACAGAGCATACTCTTTCACAGCATAAACAGACCTCGCTAAGTTTGTGGTGCAGCAGCCTTAGAGAAGGGAGCCTTCCACTGCATTATCTGTCCTTTCTGCCTCCACCCACACTATGCATCTCAGAGGTGGGAAGAGCAGTGGCTAACCACATGAACAATTAACTGTGGAGAAATATGTTCCACCTTACTTCTGGTTCAGGTGGCAGAGTGTGATGTTGCAGTTTAGATAGTTGCCTTCCCATAACAAATATGGTGCTTATCATCTGCCAAGCGTCACCCTTTCAGCCAGTTCACCAAGCATCCAGGAAGTGTAGCTATCTCAGGAAAGCAGCTCAAATTATTTATTCCTGTTTCAGAAGAGGGTTTAATTGGCATTTTGAAAGAAGGTAAAGTAGTGAAGGCAATAATGAAGCTAAATAATTCCAAGTAACTATTGTCCTCATTGCATACATAGACATCTTAATCCTTTAAACTAAAAGTATCCTAGGAAAAGTTGGCCCCAGGTGCAGTCGCTCATGCCTATAATCCTAGCACTTTGGGAGGCCAAGGAGGGCGGATCACCTGAGGTCCAGAGTTCAAGACCAGCCTGATCAACGTGGAGAAACCCCGTCTCTACTTAAAATACAAAATTAGCTGGATGTGGTGGTGCATGCCTGCAATTCCAGCTACTCGGGAGGCTGAAGCAGGAGAATCACTTGAATCTGGGAGGCGGAGGTTGCGGTGAGTCGAGATTTCATTGCACTCCAGCCTGGTCAACGAGCAAAACTCTGTCTCAAAAAAAAAAAAAAAGTCTTGCCAACATTCTAGCCATAGTAAATACATTGTTATACACATATATGTCTTCTATAGGTATTATATGCATGCTTATAGAAATGAATACTTATGTGCATGTATGTAGGAATATATTCTTTATTTTCAAAATTATTTTACAGTGACTTCTGTATGTAACTGTTATCTTTATTCTTATAGAGGCTGGCATTGAAGTTTATCTCTTAATCTTTCATTCATTCATTGTACATATAATTATTACAAATCTATATAGCATTGTACTAAGCATATTGGGTATGTATCTATGAATTATGGCTTGATTTTTGTTCTATATTTTCTTATATCCCCATGTGGTGATTTTAGACCATTACAATATAAAGTACTAAATACTTAAATCAGAGTGCTGTAATAACATAGAGGAAAATTGCCAAACTAATCCAGCCTTGAAGGAAGGTTTCTTCTTACAGTTAGCTGAGTTCTGAAGGATGACAGAAATTAGGTCACTGTCCCTAACAGGAAATAATATTACTTTGTTCCTAAGACTTCAGTGGCCGTGTAATTCCGAATCATCATTTTATGCTGCTTCATTTTCTGGGATTACACAAGGAAAATGAGGAAATGAATAAAAAATTTAATTGAGGTATCATAAAGTTAGCTTGAATTCAATTTATGGAGGAACATCCAGTGTTTCTATGCCATTTCACCAGTGATCAAATTTTGAGCAGGTAACCAGTTTCTTGTCTGTCTGAGTCCTTCATGCTGCATGTGAGCCCTTCTTTGATGGTATTGGTTTCTGGCTGCCTAACATATGGTGGCTCTGTGGCTCAATTTAGCCGGCTGTAATGAGGCTTCAGTGAATGTTTTAGGGATGCTACTAAATGTCTCTTCATCTTGACTTTAAAACATCATTGCTATTAATTTATGCATTTATTCAACAGATACCTTTTAAGCTTCATCTATGTGTCAAAGGCTCAATATATTTTTAAATGTTTTCTCACACAAAATTCAGCAATAGTAATTATCTATTCAAAAATGGGGAGATATTTAAATTTTTAATAATCATTTATTTGAGTTCTCTTTCCATCTGTATACTTTATGTGTCAGAAAATGAGTTTCCATGACCATCCTGCATTTCTGCACATCTTATGAGTGGAGACAATGACTGCCTTTGTTTCCAACTATCTTTGCAAGGATGATTGTATGGTAAACAGCGCTAAAAAACAAGCAGGTCATGGTGGCCCACACCTGTAATTCTGGCACTTTGGGAGGCCAAGGTGGGGGGATCACTCATGGCCAGAAGTTTGAGACCATTCTGGTGATCATCATGGTGAAACCCCATCTCTACTAAAAATACAAAAATTTGCTGGGTGTGGTGGCGGGCACCTGTAATCCCAGCTACTCAGGAGACTTGAGGTGGGACAATTACCTGACCCTGGGAAGCAGAGGTTGCAGTGAACTGATATTACACCACTGCATTCCAGCCTGGTGACAAGGTGAGACTCTATCTCAAAAAAAAAAAAAAAAAAGAAAGAAGTGTATAAGATTGTGTCTCCCTCTGGAGCAGTGGAAGGTTTGTTTACTATCCAGATTAAAAAAAAAATTCGTTCTGGGGCAAAGGTCAAGCAGACTTATTGTACTTTATAAAAGATCCCTTTTTCCCTAAACTCAGGGTCTTTTTGCTGTAATACTATCCACTGTGTATGCAGGCATCATCTCGTCCTCTTTGCATTACCTTGTAGAAATACGGGTTTAAGGAACTGGCACAAATATAAATCCTCTGGCTACTGCTATTTTCATGAGTAATAAAACCATTTGTCTCTGACCCTGGAGCCTCTTGTCTATGTCAGCATCTATAACTGGAAGTTTCCTACTAGCTTTCAAGTCAGATGAACTCTCAGACTCTTACCAGGTAATGTCCTTTTAAATAGCTTTTCTTCCGTCATCATCTTCCCTGTGGCCAACATAAATACATAAGTTGATAACTCTTTAAAAATAAAAACACCTAATATTATTTTTCTTTTTTCTTTTTTTCTTTCTTTTTTTTGAGACAGAGTCTCACTCTGTTACCCAGGCTGGAGTGCAGTGGTGTGATCTTGGCTCACTGCAACCCCCACCTCCTGGGTTCAAGGGATTCTTCTGCCTTAGCCTCCTGAGGAGCTGGGACTACAGGTGTGCACCACCACACCTGGTTAATTTTTGTATTTTTTAGTAGAGATGGGGTTTCATCATGTTGGCCAGGATGGTCTCGATCTCCTGATCTGTTGATCCACTTGCCTCAGCCTTCCAAAGTGCTGGGATTACAGGAATAAGCCACCATGCCTGGCTATTTTTCTTATGTCTGTATTTTTATGGCAGAGTGTTGACTACCTGAAGACAACTATAGAAGCTCGTCTCTCTCTGACTCAAGCAGCATGTCCTAAAGAGTGGTTTTTCAACTAAGCTTTACAGGGTGGGCCATCCAGTGGGATTGTAAGAAAGTTGAAGGATTTGCTTCTTCCATTTTAAACATAGCAGCTCCGCGCTTAGATGTTCTGAATACTACAGGTCTGCCTTAAGTTTTAGGCAATAAATAAATAAATAAATGAAAACACAAATGAATTAATAAAATAATACATAAATATAATGTTTAAAACACTGCACTAGATTATGCATTTAAAGGATTTGTAGGCTAGTAGAGAACGGGTTAACTGATTGGGTGTTTGTGCTTTATGTTCCTTCTCTTTTTAAACTAAACATGTGAATCTAATGGAGTAGATTAAGATATTTAGACATAACTATGTTTTATTTTCTACATATTTAAAATTAAATTGTTACCATGTCAATGAGCTGAGGTTTTTAATTTGTTCTTTGGTTTTTAAGAAAAATCTATGCATCATTAAAAAGGAACAAGTTAATGCCATACAGTATTAATTGATGATTGTGGGATGCACAGCAGGACACAATCTTGTACCAATATCATGTGCTAGTAAAAGAAAGACCCATCACATATGTTATTAATTGATTCTAGAAAGATAAGCATTAAGGACTATGTATTTAAAAAAATGTCCAGGTCAATTTGTTGTTTTTTTGTTGTGCTTTCTGCAATAACCTGCTTTATCTCTATTTGGATTAGCCTTAGATGATAAAAGGAATCAATGCTCCACTACTTCACAGTGGTGCTCAAGTCAGGGGGAAAGAGATACAGATCCTTAGGGCACAGTAAAGTCTATGATGGGAATGCATCGGAAAGCTCCTTTTACTATGTGCAATGGTGACAGCTTTTTTAGCTTTTTTTGGTTGTTTCATTTCAGTGAGTTGAGAGAGTTCATAAATTTCCGTAGGCAAAAGTGCTCCTTTGTGAAACATATTTCAGAAAAAAAAATGGTGTAGCTTTATAACCACTGGAAATTTATGTTAACCTTTTAAAATGAGAAAACAGAACATGAAGTGGTGTGTAAATAATTTAATTGGAAATCTCAGTTTTGTGTTTTTTAGTTGACACCTTTTATTCTGGATTTTCCTCTACAAATTCAGGTATTAAAGTTATTCACCATTATGAGCCAGTGAAGTTATTTATTTCCATGGGACCGAAGTAAGAAATCAGGAAGACAATTACCTTCTCAGAATGGAAATACAATTACTGTTTGTATGCTGCCAAGATAAAAGCATAGCAATAATTATTACAAAAACGTATACAATAGAGCTCTCAAAATTGTGACCTGACAAGATTTTGGTGACCTTTCCTTTTGGACACCTTTCACATGGTGTCCCCTGGGCTCTAAAGCTTGCTTTTGCCTCTGGTGTTTGAAATTTAGGTTAATTATATTAAGTGTGGTTAAGTCAGAAAAATAAAATGAATATGAATAACAGCAGTATATTTCCAACTAGCCTGGCCTTTTTAAGGCACTAGTTTGTTAGTTTGTTTCTGGTGTTATACCAGGAAGCAAAAAAAAAAAGTGAGATTTGAAATCTAGCACAAATGAAGCTGACATGGACCAACTTAATAAAATTTCCAGACTTTAAATATTGTTATTTCAAAAGTCACGATTAAACACATTATTATAAAAACTAAAATATATAATGCATAAGTGTCAAGGATGAGGCTTCTGGACTCCCACTTCCTGGGTTTAAGTCCTGGCTCCAGGACTATGACCTGTGTGACCTAAAATAAGATATTAACCTTTTGCTTTCCTCATCTCAAGAGTGGAGATGAAAAGAATATCTACATTGTGGAACTGTTAATGGGTTAAATGGTTTGATACTTAACAAAGTACCTAATACAGTGCCTGGCACATAATGAGGACTCTGTAAATGTGACTTGTTATTTTATTGTCATATATGTGATAAACTCTTCTGATCCCTAGAACCTGGCATTTCATTTCAGATCTGTTTTCCTTCTTTCTATATGCCATTCCCTGACTCCTCATTTAATTCCAGTTTGTTTTTGAAATTCAGCTCAAAGATCAACCCAAAGCTCAAATAGCTCTTGTATACCATATAATAATAATTGATATAATTTACTGTACACATTGATTTACTTAGGCATAGACTTACCACTCACAGGGATTGTATTGAATGTATTTGAATCTGCAGCCTCTAGTATAGTGTCTGGCACCTAGTGCAGAAATTAAACAACAACAACAAAACAGTGCTTGCTGCACACAAAATAATAGGGACATGGGAGAGATGCTATGATCTCCAAGAAGAGGACCTCTGGCTGCCAACCAAAAAACCTTCACAGGGCTTGTCTTGATAAATTTCCAACTGTTTTTCTGATTCTTAGCCTTATAGGCTTAGAACATGATTTGGCTGGCACATCAGTAGTTGATCTCTTTCTCAGGAGCAGACTCCAACTTCATTAAACAGATAGAGGAAACCTCACTGCACTTTATCAGTTAACAGTGAGAAATAACTCTTATGCAGATAAGAATACTCAAAATGCAAATGATCAGTATTTTCTTTTGCTAAAGACAAATGTGCGGAAGGAATAAAAAGGTACCAGAACATAGCTTTAGGAATATGGAGCCTAAAGCGGGGGCATTAAGTTGTCTAAAATCTGTTGGGATTATATTTTCCTCAAAGTAGTGATAGATTTGCCAACCACACCAGAATTCTATAAGGGTTGTTGCTTTTGAGATTTGCTTTCTATTTTGTTTCCATGTCTAATAAGCCTCTATTCCTTCTCTACCCTGTATCTATGTTTCATGAGACTTCTTTTGTTTAGTATATTCACTTCTTTAATCAGGTTACCTTTAATTCTATGGCTCTGAGGGCTATTTCATCTTTACTCCAATGTGCATAGGTTAATAGTTTTTTTAATTATTATTATACTTTAAGTTCTTGGATACAGTCAGCCAAGGATAAGCGTAGATTCTTGTAGAATGAACAAAATACACTTTAATATCCTTGTAAAATAAGAGACCAATAGACAAAGGAGTATTAAGTGGGAATAAAAGAAGGGATAGATACTTGAGTTATTGCCCCTAAGAAGATTGATTTGACAAGAGTCAGTACCTATTTGAATGTGGGACCAAATAAGGGAAGAGTCATAAACTTTGGAGTCCCACTAAGGAAAGGGCACAGCGTAGAAGAAGAAAATATTAAGGACTAAAGTTATTGACTTCAAAATTTAGTGTTTATATCCATATGTAGGTGAAACAGCCAGATTGCTTTTCTTGGTGTAGATAAGGGTATTATACAGACCTTGGAATACAATTCTCCAGCCTCATCTCATGTTCTAGGACAATACTTCTCAAACTTTAATGTTCATGAACATCACTTGGGAATCTCATTAAAATGCAAATTCTGATTCAGCAGAAGAGGAATCTGAAAGTCTGCATCTCCAAAAGGCTCTGGGTGATACTTACGCTGGTGCTGCTGGTCCCTGAACACCCTCTGAGTAACAAACTCAGGGACACTTGCCTCTTTTCTTTCTTTGGAAACAAAATTATTTGCCAGTTCACAACATTTACTCAAGCTATTCTATATATCTAGAGTATGATTTCCCAGTTTCTTTGAGTGAGTGGCTCCATCTCATTACAGATTTCAATAGCAAATTCCCATAAAAACCTCCCTTTTTGATCTCATCTAAAATTGCCTCTCTCCTCCCTAATTATATAACTGTTAATTACTCTCAGTTACAGCTACCTCTTTATTTTTCTCACAGTCATTATCACAAAGTATAATATTTTTATTTATATGATTATGTAATTATTGTCTGTTTCCTAAAATGTCAGTTTCTAAAGGTAGATAAAATATCACTTTTGTTAATTCCATCCAATAAATATATGTTGATTAAATAATAAATCAAGTTTAAAAATACACAGGTGAACGTTGGAAATGGGGGTCCAGAATTCAAGAGAGATTTCTGGGTTCGAATGTATTACATTTGAAGATGTTGAAATAGAAAATTCTAGGCATGAGAATTTGGGTAGGAAGATAAGAGGATGAAGGACAAAAGCTTAGGGAACATCTGACATTTTCATTCCATTTTTCAAAAATACCTCTTCACCTTATAGAAAAAGTGTTCCTGAAGCCTGGTGTTGCTCTTGGCTTTGACTTTGTTATCATCAAGGACCTTTTAGGTATTCTGCTGAAAGCCCATCTTTCCTTATCTCTCACCAAGGAAAAATGCCATGTGCCTTTTTACTTTGAAAGTGAGAATTCTATGTAGGTTCCCCCGGTTTTTCTGCCTTCCTTCAATTACATTTGCATTTTCTGTACTTTTTTCCTACGTTAATAGAAGTCTCCAGCCTCTTCTCCTCTCTGCTTATTGTATTGCAGTTACTTAATCCTAGGATTTGAGTACTGTTTGTTCTTGTTAATGCTGCACCAGTATTTTTTTTACAAGGTGCTTCATGTTACACAATCTTTTGGTTGATATGAGTTATTAATTTTAAGCAATTACCACACATTCATCTCCCTCTCTCAATATATATATATGTGTGTGCGTGTGTGTGTGTGTGTATCTAGATACATCTATCTATTTCTATCACTATCTGTCTATATCTCCTTCTATGTATATATATCTATGTAGTAAATTGAAATAAATGATGTATTTATATCTAGAGAGATATATCCATAGGTCTATCTACTGAGATATATAGAAACATCTCTCTAGATATAAATATTCCATTTATTTCAATTTAATATATAAAAATATATAATCTATATTTAAAAATATATATCCATATATAGATACCACAGGGGCACACTGCTACACCAGGCTAACTTTTTTTTTTTTTAGTCAGGAGTGTTAGTGTACCCCTGTAGTATCTATCTCTCTAGTATCTATCTATCTATCTATCTATCTATCTAAAAGATAGATAAATATATATTTATATATATATTAGATAGCTACATAAATATACATATTATATTTATGTGAGTGTGTGAGGGAGTTTGTATGTGTGTGTATATGTGTGTATTGTAGAGACAGGGGTCTCATTTTGTTGCCCAGGCTGGTCTCTGACTCCTGAGCTCTAGTGATATTTCTGCTTTGGCCTCCCAAATTTCTAGGATTACATGTGTGAGCCACTGCATCCGGCCTCCCCAGTATATTTTATTTTGCAATAATTACATATAATAAGCCATATATTGGATCATTATATTGTATACAATTGTGTAAAATAAACTACATAAATTGGAAATTCAAAAAAGTGAGGTAAAGCTGAAAAAACATTTTTAAATGCTGTCTGTGGTGATGACTTTATACAGTCCTCAGTTATCACAAGGCCCAAAGCACACAGATGACAAGGCCTACTGCTAATGATAGAGGACAGGAAGCGTCTTTCAAAGAGTGACCTTGAGAATGTCATGATTATTTGTAGCTCTTTTTAAGATCTGATTATATCATCACTATTTTGCACCTATACTGTGCCTAAGAAAGATCTTGTTATTCCTTTTTCCTATGAGTTGTGCCTTGCGTTACTTTATTTTTTATTTTTAAAACACTTGTCCATAACAAATGATATGAGGGTTAATTTATTAAACAACATTACATAATCTTAAAATCCATTTTACGGGAGCTGTCTAAATGAAGGGAGGTTGAGACATGCTAAAGGTGAATGACTGATTGGTGAGTACCCATCCCTCCTCACCAGAAATGCAAACTTTCCCTTCAAGGAGCATCCCACAGTGTGTGGCTGATTGAGGCCGCTGGTGCCAGCCGTTGCATATCGAAGTTTAGTTAAGCTCAGTTTTCTTTATAGTCTTTATAGTTACAGGTATGTAAATACACATATTGTTTTTTTCCTTCTAAGTCTTACACACTGCCTCATTTGCTTATTCGATTTTGGGGACCACCAATTTAAATGCAGTACTTTTCACAATTTATCCTAAAATGTTACCAATGCAGAGTGAAGAAATACGTGCTCAAGGATAGTGGAAAGTTAGCTCTAAATTTCCCTCTTTCATCTGTAAATTTTCTTTTTAAGTATCTTTGGTGTGTCTTTAAAAGTAAAACAGCTTTGGTACCCATTCATTTATCAGTTTTTAAAGTACTGATTTTAACCACTAGCCATTTCTAAAATGGATACCACGTATAACCTCTGGCTTGGGCTGTCTCCTGATATTTCCATGTTATTTAAGCTTGAAACCAAGTTGAAGGATTACAGTTCAGACCAAAGATAAAAGAGATCTCATTGAAGGTGTTCAGAATATTTGAAAGTAAGCAGCTCTGTGATGGTCGTTTTTGAAGCCCTGGTGAACCCAACAAAACCTGTGACCTGACAAGGTCCCAAGAGACCTTGAACTAGGGACTTGGGGCCTTTCATTAAATGTTATTAGGAACAAGGGGATGGAGAAGGCAGTGACAGTGTTCTTGTTTTACTTTTGTTTCCAGGACCTCTCAGATGTAAGAGAGGCTGCGGACACTTCCATTTTAAAAGTTTATTTATCTTGACTACTAGGAAAAATAGAAATGGCCAAATATAGTTATATAGTACATTTTAAGATAAAAAAGAAAACAGCTCATAATTATGTGACAATAAAGATATATTTATTTTATAATTATTATATTTGCTTAATATGAGACTCCTTTCCCTTTTCTTTTTAGAAATAATTTTAACAGGAATTTGGTCCTCAGGTCCCAGTGCATGAGTTACTCCTGGGGTGGTCTCTCAGAAAGCCACTTAAGATGGAACATTTTAAAAACCTACAGTTCCCTGAGCTGCACCACTAAGTGATTTGAGTACATCTAACAATCAACAGTCAACTTCTTGGCTCAGAAACCAGTTTCCAGACACTATTTATAAAGCCTAGTAAATCAGGAATTTATTTATCTTAGACCATATGAGGGGCTATTTTCTTATCCCACTATTTTAATATCCAAGGAATATGGTCAGTAATCACAGCACATGTGCTTCAGACATATTTATTATTTCATGCACAAAGCAAAGATCTGTGAATACCAATTTGCTATTTTGTCATAGATTTATTGACTGCCCTTAGATTTGATGCAGGCTAGTGCAAGAAATGGGCTCAGTGGTGGCATACTGTCTGAATATTTACCATCAGTGATCTCTGGTTGGGTTTTTAGAGTTAACAAAGAATATACAAGACACTCAGTTATATTTAAGTATCAGATAAGCAATAAACAATTTTTATAACAAGTATGTCCCATGCAACATTTGAGGCATATTTACACTAAAACATTTTCTTTGAAATTTAAATTTAACTAGGCATCTTGTATTTTATCTGGCCATCCTACCTGTATGTTTCAGGAAAAATACTCTATAACCATAATATCCTTCTTAAATCTCTAGTGTTGGCACTCAGTACTCCTACCACACTGTACAATATCTGATCAGTTTTTCACAGCAATTATTAAGACTCTTTAATAAAGAGATGGGTCTCCTACTGGAACTTTTCCATTTAAAACACAATAAAGAATGCAGTTAAGAGCCCTAAATGACAGGTAATTATGAGCCCTTGTTTCTTCATACATAAAGGGCAAAAAATATATATAACTCTATGTAATTCTTGCTTGTTTAATATGGATCAACAATAATTGAGTTAAACGGAATCTCTTTATATATTTATATATAGAGAGAGAGACCCTTCAGGCACAGTTTTATATATATAGATATAAAATAGTTATAAATAAACTAAGTTGTATTAGTTTATTTCTAATAGTGAGAAACTGTATAGGCAGGAACAATGACAACAAAGGGGAGCAACTCCCACGCATCTGGGACAACAAGAAATAAACCACAGTATGAGACACAATTGCCATGGGCCTTTTTTCTACACATCTGTCTCCTAGGTGCTGTTATATATATTTCATCTCCTTTGAAATGTAAAAATGCAGGTATGAAATAAATCACTCCCTCACCCAGGTTGGAGTACAGTGGCCTGATCCTGGCTCACTGTACCCTATACCCTATGGGCTCAGGTGATCTTCCTACCTCAGCTTCCTGAGTAGCTGGGACTACAGACATGCACCACAGCACCCTGATAATTTTTTGTATTTTTTGTAGAGATGAGGTTTCACCATGTTGCCCAGGCTAGTCTCGAACTCCTGGGCTCGAGCAATCCACCCATCCCAGCCTCCCAAAATTCTGGGATTACAGGTATGAGCTACTGTGCCCAGCTAATAATTTGTTAAAATTTTAATGTGGTGTCAACATTGGAAATCTACTATAATAGTGAGAGGAAAAAGAAAACCCACGAGAAAAAGTGAGCTAACAGTGGCTCTTCAACAGGCTCTGTGAGAGGTTCTGAGAAAAAAGTCAAAATAAAAAGACAACATTTAAACAATTTCACAGAATTATGAAATTTAAATATAGGAGAAATCATTTAGACATTTTTAATCCCTCTCCTAATATCGTAGCTGCCTACCTGACTCAAGTGGGACAACTGTGCCTGCAGGAGGGGATCTAGATTCAGTAGCTTCTAAGGTTCTATCTTCCCTGGACCCTGGAGCTTTCAGGTTGTCTGAAGTCTTTATGATAGCTTTCCCTAATGTAAGTTAGCATTTTTGTGTCATCTTTGCTTTGGCAGAAAGAGGTTAAGCTAATTCACTGGCCTGATTATTACCACCAAATCCCAGAGACAAAATCCTGTATTTCTGTGAAAAATGCTTTTTGTGATTGTGAACTTTTTAAAAAACACTTTCAAAATAAGACGTCTAAAAATTTCCATTTATCTCTGCTCTGTGAAGTACTGTGTTTCTCCAAATTAAAATGAGAAGTGAGTCTCTTGCCCTGCAGAAAAGGATAATAAATCAGTTAAGTAGAAGCTGATACCGCAGACGATATCTACCATTCACTATTACGTAACTTTCTTCATGAAGTGACAAAGAACTTTATGATTTTATTTATAGTTTTCACTAAGGTAGCCTCATAATCAGAATATTTTATTTTCATGGCACTTTCTTCTTGAAGGAATGACAGTTAAGAAACGTTAGACTAACATGTCTGCTCATGTACAACAGGTAGAATTTAGGCTGCTGTCAGATTTAATAAATAGTACCCATCTACATGTTTAACTGTTATTATTAAGGTTATGGGCCCAAGCAAAGTTCATAGGTATGTTTCTGTTATTGAATCTGTCCATACATTCCTGGGTAGTGTTTCCTACATTCCATATATTTCTTTTCTTTTCTCTAGCCTGATCCCAACCAGATTGGCTGTAGTTACTTTATTACCTCTCTTCCTCTTTCCACTATTATACATTCAATTATTTTGTAGATGAACGATCTTAAAGGCTGGAAACACGTTATAATTATTTCTCCTCCAGTGCATGGCAAAGGGCCAGGTATAGAGTGGGTGCCAAATCTACATTTGTTGATAATTTTATTCCCTGTATTTGACAATGTGAATTGAATTCTGTGTTTAAATGTGTACTTGGGTGTGATGAGATTGTGAATGGATGAAGCTGTGGTAATTTCCAGCTCCCATGTCTGCTCTATACTGTCATCTGTAATAATGTTGATTTACCAATCTCCTCAGACCTTTATCACTGTCCCTAATTTAATCCTCTTTCAAAGTACTTCTGTCTTCCTTACGTGATTTTATGAGCGTGGAACAATGGGTATTCACCGACATGGTATGAACACAGTCCCTGGGGTGGGAATTCAGGTGGAAATCCATGAGATATATGTCAAATATTGATTTTTTTTTCTTTTTTTTTCTTGTCTAAATATTGATGTTTTAAATAAAACTCATAGATTTTTAAATAAATATGTTCCATATGCCCTCATTGAAAAAATATATAACTTTATGCAATAAATTACTTTCATAAAGTATATAGCTATGTTTTTAAGTATAAATTGATAAAATTTGACAGATACATTAATTTAATTACTGCTATTCATATCTACATCTTGATAATGGACCAACAATAGTTGGCAGAATCATGCAATAAAATCTTCCTACTTCATATATTATATATTTATTCAAGAAAAGCTATTTTCTTTCTTTCACTTCAGCAAAATAGTTACAATCAATGTATTACATAATTTGTATTCTAGCAATAGTGATAATTTAAAGGACTAAGAGGATAAAATATAATTGTATTAGAAATATAGAAAATTGAAATCTATTATAAGGTTTCCTAAAGTAAACATAAAATAATAATTAAAATTATATTACTTTTAAAGTTATTTTTCTAAATATTCAAATTTATCTATTATGATTAAAAGGCAAATTATAAATTATACTTGAATATCAAAATTTTAAAGGAAAATTAAGAATAACCTTTAAAAAATTATTTTCTGAAAAGTTATGTAATTATTATAAAATAATTTTATAAAAATAAAATTATTTTTTAAATCTCTATATATGCATTTAAGAGTAAGAATAAGAACTTTTAAGAGTAATAAAATTTTATATAGGAAATGGTTATATCATATAGACATTTGTTAAATTTATAAATATATATTTATATAATTTATATATTTGTAAATATGGCAAAACTTTTCTTAGCCATCATGGGCAACTGTCACAAATGCCTTGCTCATTAGATGTCACGCCAGGTATCATGAATTGGAACCGAAAGAAAAGCAAAATTTCTAAATAGTCCTCATATTAAATCTTCCAATGTACATAAGTTACATTGCCTTTTACCCTCAACTTTGGTTTATAAAAAGTTACATTGCCTTTTACCCTCTACTTTGCGCATGCACACACACACGCACACACACACATTTCTAAATCCTTTCTCTAACAAATGATTTTTAAATTATCAAAACACATATACTCATTATATAAATTCAAACAATATATATGTAAAGTAAAATGTGACATTCTTTTCAGTAATCCCACCCTCTTCCATTGTCTACTTTCCTAGTAATTATTGTTTGCAATTTGATGAAGCACTTTTCAGATATTTGCATTAGTATGTGTGTAACTCACAAGCACATGCCCACATATGCAAACTATATTTTCAATGTAGCAAATGATACTGTACATAAAAGCATTGGCAACTTGCTTTTCCCATTCAGGAGTATATCATGAGCATCTTTCCAGATTAGTACATAGAGGCTGCCGTCTTTGTTTATAATGTAAAATTGATTTAAATTTTTATTTCATGAAGGATTTTTAGTTTTCACTCTTTTGTAAATAAGTAATTTTGCCATGAAAGCTATAGTTATATAACTGTTATATAAAGTTAGCTTGTATTAATAGGTACAGCTACACTAGTTGACAGTCATGCTGATGTTCTGAGCACCCCCAACCCCAGGAATTCCCTCTTATTGCCTCAGTAGCCCCAGTCTGTTCCCCAGGACACTGCATGCTTCCCCCAAAATAGGCAATCTCTAAGACTCTTCTGCAATGTATGCAAGCTACACAAAATCTTAAGAAACCTTTCTCTTCATAGTATTTATTTCATGATTGCCTGAAAGATGAATTTTTCTTCTAAAATTCACTACTGTTAATGATTTAATTAATGATTCAGTACTTAATATTATTTTACTGTGGGAACTGGTTGCCCTTTGCTAGTTGTAATTTCTCAGAGGACAGATATTTTAGCTATCTCTATATTACACAGTGCTACACACATGAAGCTTCTCACACTCATATTCAGATCTAGTCCTGAACATTTCATGGGTGGAAAAGGGGCCTCCAGGTAGCATTCAGAATCAACTTACCTAATTACTCTGCAATTGCTGGTATAAAATAATTACACTGTAATTGCTGGTACAAAAAACTGACTGTGGATGACACACAGATAATGGTACCCATAATTTAGTTTTTAACTCTACATGGAACCTAAACTACTGAAGAGGGTTTATTTTGATGGCTTAGGGAAAGAGTCCTTCAACTAGGTTAAGGGTGAGCCCCCTACATTCCTTCTCACCATTCAATTGATAAATTGATTCACATACACTAGTGCTCCTGGATTCAAGGTCATGCACTGAGTTTTAGCCTAAACTCCAGAAGAACAAAGAGATGACATTGGGTTAAATCTGGAAAAGAACTGTTTACCAAACCCTGAGTTAGAAAAGCCTTTCTGGCAAGGCAAGATGTTGCACTAAAACCTTCAAGAGTCTTTCAAATCCCTAAAATCCAGACAACCCAAAAGCAATACCTCATTGATGGACCAGCAGGGCACAGATTCAGTCTACTGACTGTCTAAGCACAGATCAAAATCAGAACAATTACAGATTCATATGCATGAGTAAATGTCCTTTTTTTCATAGCAACACCATGTTCTCCTATTGCTTACTGCTACTGCTACTTACCTCTCATTTTTGGCTGCTCACCAGACTAAAAAAGCTAGTGTTATGGAGAAGCAAACTGGTATTTGATAAGTGTCTGTCAAAAGTACGTGTAACTGCAAGCACATGGAATAATTTCTCCAAATGAAGTTAAGAGGAAGCAGTGCAAGCCAAAGGAGCAGAGGGCTCCTTATTTTCTGACAAAGTGGCTGGAAGAAGAAAGTGAGAAACATAGGAAAGAAAACCTTCAGAGAGCTTGAAAAATGTTTCATGAAACCACGTGTGAAAGCATGTGTTTGTTTTCCCTCTCTCTATCCTCTGTTTTTATGCCCATATTTTTATTCTTGCACCTCCACATGAGGGGCATGGGAAGAGATCTGCTTCATTCTGAGTGTAACCAAGTCATTGGAGGGTGTTCAGCAGACATTACTCAATTTACACTTTTAAAAAGTCTTTCTGATCACCCTGTGAAGAATATGCTATAGGAAGACCAGAGTATGGGCAGGGAGATAAAAGATGGTAGCTGTGAAGGTAAGACATGTCCAAGTTGTTATGTATGTTGCATGTAAGCAGGAGAGTAGTAAACTGGGGAGAAGCAAGATTCAGGGAGGAAAGGTCAAGAGTTTACTTTTGGACATGGAAGTAGAGATGTTGAATGGGGATTTGGGAATATTAATATATAGAAAAGGAAAGTAAAGAGATTGGGGTGATAAAATTTGAGAGTATATGTGATTTTTCAGACAGAGAGAAAGGGTAGATTAGTGATTCTCAATCCTTTCTGTTCATTAGAAAAAAATAAAACAGTGCCTACATCCCAGTGCAAAGTAAATGAATAAAAATGTAAAGGGTGGGACTGAGGCAGTGGTAATTTTTTCATAGCTCTTCAGTTGATTCTGATGTGCAGTGAGGTTTGAGAAAAATTGTTGAAAAGAGAGAAGAAGACTAAATCCTGGACATGTACAAAGAAAAAAATAAATGGTGAACATATTGAGATTAAATCACTGATACCACTGTCACTTAGACATTTAATCAAGAACTTTTCTGTAGTGGTGAAAATAACTGATCTTGATATCACAGGTGATGACAGATCAAAGAAGTTTACAACATAATGGTGTCTTTATCATTTATGCAGTACAATTCTGAACACAATTTCCATATAGTTAAGTGTGGATAATAGCTATTATTTAGAAACCTGTGGAGTTTTTAAGATTTGGGGACTACTTTCTAGAATTTCCAAAAATTAGGACTGATTAAATAATGTTGTAATACAATTGCATTTATGATTTAATCCATAAAATGATCTGATTTGATATGGCCTATTAATTATCATTATTATTAGCTTAACATTTTCTTTACATAGCCTTCTCAACTACCGATATTTCTTTTTATGGTTATTTGGAGAATCGGGCTAGTTAATTTCCTGACTTAAACCGAGTAAATTAATAAAAATATATTCTACATGCACATGCAACATTGCAGAAAATCATCAGCAGTAGACTATCAAAAAGCAAAAGACATTGCTTCGTTTTGTTATTTCAATACCCTTTTTCCTTTTTCACCCTCCTTTTTTTGGGCAATACGATCTATTTACATGATCGCTAATATTACTTCCATGCTGATGCCTACTAAATTTGTAACTGTGTCCTTTACCTTGATGCTGTTTCATAAGAATACTTTTAACTGCCCTGTGAGCGTATTTATATGGAAAATTCAGTGGCATGTCACATTCTACATATTTTATAGGGAAAACAGGCAGTTGCTTTAATAATCCAAATGAGAGTTGAAGACTGAATTAAGTCAGTAGTGGAAGTAGATGGAGGGAAGAAACTGGATATGAGACACATTCTGAGGTCAATCTTGATAATCTGATGGCTCACTAGAAGTGTTAGGAAGACAACAACTGAATGATATCCAAGTTTCTATTTTGGGAATCAAAGGGGATAGGAAATCTGAAGAAAAAAAGGGAAGTTTTAGATGACAGAACAAGTTCTGAGGAGAAGTTGTATTTTAGACATAGTAATTCTATAATTTGTACAGTATATTGAGGTGGGTATAGTTGCAGTTGGCTGTTGAAAATAAAGTCTGGATTTGGTGACACAGGTTAAGCCTACATTTTAAAATGCAGAACTCAAATATCAATTTTTACTATCTAGGGTTTGTCAAGATATAATTTATCTGGGTATTTATTTTTAAAATAAGATTGTATCTAAAAATCAGCTAAGGATTTTTTATTCCAACTCTAATATTTACTTTATCTCTTCAATATATGTGTCCTTATGGTTCTGCGTTCTCTAATTCTGTCATTTTCTCTGCCTTAAATCTACTTTCTTCCTTCTTTAAAGTATCACTTTATTACTCCGCCTTCAAAGGTTAAATTACCTCTCTTTGGTACCCCGATCAGAATCAGTTAATCATTCCTCTTTAACCATAGTAATTTTCTTCAAACTGTGTATTGAACAAGTGGAATTAACCTGACCTTGTTGTATTGCTGCATGAGAGTCTTAACAATTTGCAAAATACAAATTAGGCAGTTCACATCAGTAAAGATTTTGTATAGGTTGGTTTAGACATGGAAAAGTTCAGTTCACTTTTCATACATTAGTACCAACAATAAAGAGAAAAAAAAATAAAGATTCCAACCTTTTATGCAAAGGAGAAAAGAAAGTTCATGAGACGGCTTTCTATTCTGTTACTGAGCAGGATAGAGCTCGTGGAATTCGTGAGTTGTTCTCATGGCATGTTGTGGCGGGGAATGGAATAAGGGAGTTGATTTTCTCTCATATTGAGATTTTAATCACCAATTTAAGGTTATTTCTGAAAGAAATTGTGACAGATGATTAAGATTCAGTGTATTTTATTGATGAGACTTGCTGAGTTGCTTTTTCACATTGATGACCTTTTGGAATTAAAATTTTTAAAAATCTCAAAATCATGGACCTCCCAGGGAAACACTTGCTTAGTCACAAAACTATCTGAATACACTTAAAGGAAGATAAATTGAAGCATTTTTTTTCAAAAAAGGCATTACTTATGTCTTAAAATAAATGTAGGCATCCAAACTAAAATTCAATGTGTATGTCAAGCTAAGGCAAATGAAAAATTGAGCTAATTCCACAATCATAAATCATCCTTAACTGATGAGAAATAAAATAGCGAATTATAGAGTTATTTTATAAAATTGAAGTCAAAATGTTTAGAGATTCAGAAATTTCATTGTATATAAAAAGTACTCAAGTCTTTGTGGTTGAAGAGCAAACCTCAGAGTGAGAGTGTGTGCACATATGCTTTTTTTCCTATAAATGTTGGTTTTTTTTAAAGGAAACAGGTATAAACTTTTGCCTAAAAGAGGGCAAAATATCCCAAAGGCAAGTAAGTAAAGTCCAAAAGTTTTCTGGGCATTTTAGTAATTCAGTGCTTCTATTTGTCTAAAAATATATCATTTTTCATAAACTTTTGCAAACTAAGCTTAAGTGCCTCAGAGACATAAAACTGCACAGAAAATATAGCTCAGCTCATAATGAACAAATTTTCCAATGATTATTTTATTAAATAATGCATTTGTCACTGAATATTTTCTCAACATTAGTTCATGTCTGGTATATGCCTGTAGCCACACAATTTTATATGAATAGTATTGATTTAATTCTCAAGTTTGATTTTCTCTTGCTACAGAAATATGTTACCTCGATAGCTAGCAGGTTATCAAAGTAGGCTTACAAAAATCAAGTGTGGGAGGAACCCATAATATCATATGACAGCTTTGTGCCCCATTAATACAAATATCCGTCGCTTGGGTATCCCTTTGTTTCTGACTCTTTGGGTCTTACAGTATTTCGTGTGTAGAGCTGATATTGAGCTGATACACACTGGAACTACCATACCAGCTTTTAGAGGTAATACATTCCAGTTCTCCTTCCGTTGGCAAATTATCACAGACCTTAACCTTCTGAGTGTACTTCTGCCACCTGGCTCCCGAACATCTCTAATAATCCAACAACTGGAAGGCTAATATCTGTTGCATTGGTTATTCCCATGCCCCGCTGATTGTTAAATATTTGGGATATCATCCCGGTGGGTAACTATTGCTTTAGTGCCTCTATCCATCCATTTTGCTAGACTAATACCTTTATGAGAACTCAGCCTAGCCTATATTTATGTTTACAGCCTTCCAATATTTTAGATTTAGAGGAGAATGCTTGTTAAATTAAATTCTTTAAAAATAAGAGTTGAACTACTATTCAGGTTTCATTACTGTCTTAACCCAGCTAGCCCATAGAACACAAGGCTGAGGCAAAGCCTGCATGCTAATGTTTTTTTAGGGGTGCAATTCCAGAGTAGCACACGCAAGGGAAAACACATGAAAGTGGTGCGTTACCTTTCTGCTTACAACTTCACAAAAAAACATGACCAGTTGGCTTGGACTAAAAGGATGTGTCCAGAGAGAACATATGGAGCTGCTATGGCCTCAGATCAGTCCAAAAACAGGAAGGAAGGAAAAGGAAATTTTTGTCATTTTTTTAAATTTTGTGTCTCTCACTGATTTTAGTTTTCCACACTGGGCATTAATCTCCACACAATTATGGATTGTATAACCAAACCACTAAAAGCAGATGCTGGAGAAGCCAGAGAACCTGTAAATTTACCATCAGGTAACACAGGACTGTCAGAGCAGCTGCATCTCCCACCATCTCCCACCTTGTGGACGCCATGCAGAGTCCAGTTCTGTCAAAAGCCTGACTCTCAAATGAGGATGAGATAAACAGAGGCATTAGGAAATGAGGCAATAGCAGGGGAGGCCAAGGGGCTTTGATGTGAGCAAATGGGCAAGGTTCAGGGGCTAAGGAAGTCTGGAGTGGCAGATAAATAAGAACCAGTACAATTTCTAAAAGACTTTTCATTTTGAACACTTAATCTTGGTGGTCTCTCCCCACAGGCCAACCAACAGTGCCAGTACACTGAGGTCTAAACTAGCTAAAGCAGACACTTAAAGGGGAACTACTTAGGTTCCAATTTTATCAGTCTGATGGAAAGACAGAGATTATTCACTAGCTGAAGATGGGCCTTAAGAAATTGATTATTTTTTCCAGTTTGTAATAAAAGTATGACTTTATCATGTTTATTATCTTTAATTAAATGTTGAAAAATACCACAATACATAACTACACACACACACACACACACAGAGATGCACACACATGCACACATACTAGTATTCTGATATAGAATACCTTGAAAGTGAAATAGGAATTATTGATTTGTTAAAAACACTTCTCTTTGAATGTAGGTCACTCACAGATGACCATGTTTATCTTTTACTTAAAGATGCAGCATTTCTACAAAATAATCTCTTCCAAAGCAAAAGACGTTAACTACCACACCACTTATTTATGGTAGAAAAGATAAGCATGATTTTCAAATTTCTCACATGAGATCATTCTTTGCTGAGAACTCTTAGCTTCAACTCTCCAAGGAATCTACTTTCATTTTCTTTTGTGGGTACAGATTTACCAGTTTTCAAGGGTTCACTTTGTAGATTTAAATGAAAAAATTAATTGTTCTTTGGCATCCCGTTCTATTTAAGTGTTGTCTTCGTCTTCCCTTTGGGCAGGCAATCTACTTAGTTTCACTTCAAGGTGATACACATGCTCAGATAGCCCCAGAGCACAGGCACATTACATAGACAAAAGGGCTGACCAATGCAACGCAGGCTACCTCAGGTTATTTTGAATTAGAATTAAGTGTCACTTATACTCACATACTTAGAATTTAATTCTACTAACTGTGTCTAGTAAAATATTCAGCTCTATCTACTGGTTGATTTTATTAATTTTTTCTCTTGAGCTTCTTCAATTGAAATACTTGAAGCTACATCTTGACTAAATTAATAACAAATCCCAATGTCAAATATCTTTCACTAGCAAATAAAACTCAGCTGTATTAGACATTGCTGGCCATGAAATTATTAATTATAATAAGGTATCTAAAGCAAATTTTCTTAGCATTTGAGTTTGAATTATTCATTAACTAGGAATCCTTGGGATCAAATATTAGGAACTGAAGATATATTTTAATCTTCATAATTACCTAATAAGATAAGTGTATAATTACATAACAAAATAATAAACATATAATTTTCATATAATATGAATACAGTTATATATATCCTGTAACCATTATTTTTTATGTCTGGTATGGAGTAACATACATATAATTTTAATAGAATAAGCATATAATTTTCATATAAATATAGTTATCAAATTCATATCCTATAACCATTATTTTTTTTATGTCTGGCATCATAGAGTCATATACATATATTTTAGCATAATAAACAAAATGTGATAGATATTATATTTTTTTGTAATTCCAAAGCATTTATTAAGAGAACTTACTTATACAGAGAGATGTAGCATCTTCATGATGGACTGAGAAAGGATGTTCTACCTAGGTATGTCCATGGCGAGGTGGTGGGGACAAGAATTTATATGAAGGTTTAAGGAATTTGACTCAGCTTAGACACTTTTATCAAGGCCTGGATATGTTTAGGGCTCCAGCTTGGGTTCAGCCTGACTGGAAAAACATGCAACTGTCTAAGTAACAGAGCGGTCAAAACAGTCTGTGTTTCTTGGTCGGGACACAGAAAGAAAGCAGAGAGTTTTGAGGAACCCTACATAACCAAATTCAGAAATCCAAAATAAGACATATTTTAAAATGTATCTAGTTCTACTTGAATTCTATTATTTTATTAGTATTATTATTATTTATACCAGTAAACAATGTTGGATTCCCATAAGGCCTGAAAAATTCCTATGATCTGCCAAAATCAGCTCTACTCCAATATTTGGAGATTTGGATGTACATTCTAGATATTACTATAGAAAATGCATTTTTAATGAGAAAAGAAGTAATTTATTACTCAGATAATTTAAATCAAAATAGCAATGAGATACCATTTCAGCTATAAAATTGGTAAATATTTTAAGACGAATTTTTATCTAGTGTTATTGAAGTTATCAAGCGTATATTTACAGTGAGATAATCGGTTGATACAAAGTTGTTTGTTATATGAAAGTTGGATTGTTTGCATTTTTAATTTTCTACTTTATGTGTACTTTTTGTTTTCTATAATAAAGATGAAGTACTTTGTAATAAAATATACACCTTAATCACCCCTCCTTTTAATTGAAAGCAGTATTGCTGTTTTAATTTTCTCTCTTTATGATTATCTTCTACACACTAACTCATTCCAATTATAATTTCTTTTGTTTCTTCTTAGAAGGTCTAATTTTCATTCTGAAATTGTACATATAAGGGTTTTCAGGACTTTCTTCACTTTTACCATGTGCTTAATTCAATTGAGCTTACTTTCTGAATTATTCTATCATAACAGGTTTAAATTTATTTATTTTCTATTTTTTTTCACTTTGCAAATAAAAATTGTATATATTTGTTAGCTACATTTGTTGTGAAATATGTATACAGTGTGGAATACTAATAGGACTAATTAAAAAGTACATTACCTCATATACTTTGTGGTGAAGACATAAAAACTACTAGCTTAGAAATTGTTGCAAATGTAGTACATTGTTAGAAAGTTCATTTCTTGTGATCAGATAGAAATCACATAGGTTAGAATTAATGAAACACATGGAGGGATAACATTGACTAATAATATTCAGCTTTTTACTAAAACAGAGAAGTAAATAGAGAATGTTTTTGTTGAAGTTATACATATTATTAGTGTGCGTATTGGATTCTTGGAAGCCAGCCTTTATTACTCAAAAATAGATTAACAAAATAAAAACTAAGAATGCAAATTTGTTTGGTACCATCATTATGTCTTTGGATCAATAAAAATTTTTATAAATTTTTTATATAGGGTCCATTTAGTATTAAAAATCCCTAATTTCTGACCCCCTTCTAAAACTGTTGCTTTTAATAATTACATTGGAATATGTCTGCCATTTCCCTATCACGTAAGAGTTACATCAACTTTTGTATAAACTGTAAACCAAGTCCTACAATGATTGTAAATGGTTAATTTTCTTACTCTGATTTACATCGTTCTTAGTAATAAATAAAAAGTATGTATGAATGCTTAGTTGTATCTTTTAAATGGGATGATTGAAAAAACTGTGTGCTTGAAAATATCTAAACTTCAGTGGTCAGGTACAATGAAAAGGATACAGGGATCTTTATTACTCAAACTAAGGGATGAAGTACAGCAAAGATGAAAAGATATAAATAATGATACAGAACAGATCTAAATAAGCAAAGTCAAAACTGTACAACTTCTATTAGTAATTTAATAAGTCCCTGTGTATCTGGGAGATTGCCAGAAAACTTAGTTATTAGAGTAGTGGTTGGTTAGAAAATATATGCTTTGTAAGTGTTGAATGATAATACATGCAAGAAAATAAAGGAGATCATTTTATAACACTTACAAGAAGAAGGTTGAGAAAATGTACTCCTTATCATTTATTTGCTTAATAGAAAGATAAAGTTCCTATATATTTTGATTATAAAATATCATTAATATTTTTCTAATGAAATATAAATCATATAGAAATGCAAGTGATTAAAAGCAGTGTACATTGAGAAACGTGAGAAGATAGCATGATATATGCAACTTAATAATTGATATATGCAACTCAATATGCAATTTAAATATAAAATATTAAAATATTTAATACCTGGGTTGATAGTCTGAAAAAGCATTTATTTATATTTAGATATATATGAAGAATTATGTAGATATATTTAAGATTTGTGAGTCTTTATGCAACTGAATTCTGTCTTATATGCTACTTTTCACTTTTCTATACTTTTTATTATGAAATTCTCTAGAAGGCAAAGACTTGTACATAAAGTTCTCTGAGTGAGCCCCACGCAACACTCTTAGTGAGAGGGTACTTAATAAGTAGAGTTTTGATATTGGTATAGATGGTATTAGGCATAACACAAGCTAAATGTTAATCTCAATGTTATACTGAGACCATTGGGTTGTTTCCCCAATTAGACCTTGCATTAAACACCCTAACTGTGCCCGACCATGTAAAAAGCAATGCTGTTTTGTACTGACTCTTCAGATATGATTGTGAATGAGTTTCATATCATAACATACAAAAAAATACCTACTCTGTCTTTCACATATGAAAGACAATGATTTATGTTTCATTTATTACTTGACTTGGTTGCTAGTTTTTCTGTTGTCGTTGTTGTTGAGACAGAGTCTCGCTCTGTCTCAAGCGCCAGGCTGGAGTGCAGTGGCATGATCTCGGCTCACTGCAACCTCCACCTCCCAGGTTCAAGCAATTCTCCTGCCTCAGCCTCCTGAGTAGCTGGGACTACAGGCGCATACAACCATGCCCAGCTAATTTTTGTGTTTTTTAGTAGAGACGGGGTTTCACCATGTTGGCCAGGATGGTCTTGATCTCTTGACCTTGTGATCTGCCCGCCTCGGCCTCCCAAAGGTCTGGGATTAACAGGCGTGAGCCACCGCTCCCGGCCCAGTTTCTAGCTATTTTAATGTTACTTTTGCTTTTATTATTTTTAATTAACACATACTGATTGTACATATTAATGGTGTACAGAATGATATTTTGACACCTGTATACAATGTGTAATAATAAAATCAGGGCAATTAGTACATTCATCACCTCAAATATTTATCATTTCTTTCTGTTTGGAACATACAAAATCAGTTCTTTATAGCCATTTGAAAATATACAATAAATTATTGTTAATTATAGTCACCCTATTGTGCTATAGAACACTAAAACTGATTCCTTAATCTAGCTGTAACTTGTATTCATTAACCAACCTTGGGCAATGTCCTCCTATACTTCCCTGCCTCTGGCAACCACTATTCTACTCTCTTTCTATGAGATCAACATTTTTAGCTTTCACATATGAGCGAGAACATGTAGTATTTATCTTTCTGTGTCTGGCTTATTTAACTTAACATAATGTCCTCCAGGCTCGTCCATGTTTCTGAGAATGACAGGATTTTATTCTTTTTAAAGCCATCCTAATCTTTCTCTAAGCTACAACATAAAAAGCAGCATCTCTAGACTGACAGTTTCCCTGAATTCATCCCACTTTGCTTTAAAATCACACCAGGTAAATGTGATAGCAATTAGGAAAGAAATGTGCACTTCAGAGTCTTTTTAATATAAATTAATTTAAAATAACCTGTCTTTTCTGTGGTATATAAAACATAATTTGTAATATGCCAACAAACCAAACAAAACAAAAAACTTGTATATTTGGCAGAAATGCTATATCTCTCCTTTTATTTGTCCATATCTTGTTCTTTTTTTTGAGACTGAGTTTTCCTCGTTGCCCAGGCCAGAGTGCCAAGGCGCGATCTCGGCTCACTGCAACCTTTGCCTTCCAGGTTCAAGCTATTCTCCTGCCTCAGCCTCCCGAGTAGCTGGGATTACAGGTATGCACTATCATGCCTGGCTAATTTTTGTATTTTCAGTAGAGATGGGGTTTCTCCATGTTGGTCAGGCTGGTCTTGAACTCCCGACCTCAGATGATCTGCCCGCCTTGGCCTCCTAAAGTGCTGGGATTACAGGCATGAGCCACTGCGCTCAGCCTTATTCGTGCATACCTTAAATGTATTTGGACAAAAACAAGAGTAATAGAAAAATGGGATCAATTTGAAAGGCGTTTTAAACTGGAAAATATTTTTCTAGACACATCTTAATGACAGTCATTTGGAGCTATTAGACACTTTAACTGTAATATAGAAAATTTTAAAAATTTAACATAGAGAATTGGAAAATAACTTTTTCTATTATGAGTCATTTTTTCTCTTACATTATTGTACTTGAAGCATGCAGAAACTCTGTTTAGCCAGAAAATCGATGGTTAAAACTCTGTGAAGTGTTACATATTGGAGTTTTGACTTTATCATTAAATTGAGTGTCAGATTTTTAGAACAAGACCAATATTTAACTATGTTCATTACTTTTTTTTTTTTTTTTTTTGAGACAGAGTCTCACTCTGTCGCCAGATGCCAGGCTGGAGTGCAGTGGCGGGATTTCAGCTCGCTGCAACCTCCACCTTCCGAGTTCAAGCAATTCTTCTGCCTCAGCCTCCCGAGTAGCTGGGACTACAGGCGCACACTACCCAACCCAGCTAATTTTTGTATTTTAGTGGAGACGGGGTTTCACTATGTTGGCCAGGATGGTCTCCAACTCTTGACCTCGTGATCCACCCACCTCAGCCTCCCAAAGTACTGGGATTACAGGCATGAGCCACCGCGCCTGGCCTCAACTATGTTCATTTCTTAGTCTTTATATTTCTCTCATATTCAAAGGTAGTCTCAGAAGAGTTTACTATTTTGAAAAATGCCAATCTTCAATATTATTTCCAACAATCCACTTACATGTTGATTCAGATATAAGCTTGAGATTTTGATGCACATGGGGTTATGGACAATATATTAATGACAAGAGAGTATCTATTTTTAATAGTATGAAATATGGTCAAACTATTATATAAATTTGTCCTAAGTTGTGAGGTGATTGATAAATATAGCTTTATAACTTCATGTAATATAAAATAGTCATTGGTTTAATATTATTTAATTGCCTTAGTATTTTCTAGTCTTAAAAAGGTAGACTTTTATAATGTCCCGTAAGAGGTAAACTGTTTGAAAAGGTTCTCTTGCCTCAGGAATTTTCTATTTCCATTGGGTTGTCTGACAAATAATATAGAGGGAATTTTCAACAGCAGCAACATATAATATGTGTTTTTATTTGATTGTGAATTCTGGGGTCAAAAAAAGCAAGACATTAATGGCTCTGAGGCAGATTTTACACCTGTTCTGGAATTGCCGTCTCTCAGGGCAGGGCTTCATTTATGCAGCCTACTGGTTGTGCAAAGTTGAGTCTGCTCATCACATGAGCAAATCTGTTGGATTGCCCTTGTTAATTGGGATTTACCATAGCCAAAGGTCATGGAACATCTCTGTGACAGATTTCCTAAAGAACAGACTTCTGTTTATAACTAGCTTCCCAGAAGCCATAGTTAAGATTGCATAAGTGTCCATGTTATCACATATCTAGATTATGCTTGGGGAAATAAAGCATAATACCTAAATGTTACCAAACTCACTCACGTAAACTCTCAATTACACGTGCATTCCTGGTCCTCTCCTGCTTCTCTAGAGATCTTTTTTTGGAGGGTTTTGGGGAGAGGGTGTTTAGTAGAACCTTGCTCATTCTAGGCTACTGTTTGAAGTTTCATACTTTTTAAAGAGGCTGTTAGACACATTGTAAATGGTCTATTAAATACTAGTAAAAATAGTACCATCAGCAATATGGCAGGAAAATATGTGTCATGTTATAATTTCCTTATATAGTTATAAGTTATTCCTTATAACATGACACATATTTCTCTTGCTTATTTCACATGGCCTTATTCATCTTTTTTAGAAAAAAAAAATTTCCGAAGTTGGACACCACTTGCTTGTCACCGCACAGGCAGTCTTGGGAATGATATAAAGTCCAGCGAAGTCCCTTTTGATATTATTATAACAAAAAAAATTTTTTTTTAATCACCAGTTCAACTTGTCTCCACAGTAAAACAGAATATATTTTAAATGTCAAACTTATCTTTAGATGGATCTTCACAGATACTGTTTTAAAAGTTACTATTCACACATCCCAATTTAGGTTTCATGGGATCAGCTCCAGAGTACACATTTGTATGTATGGGTATATATAGCTATATGTACACGAATACATGCATTTATGAAATTACACAGTGAAATTAGAACTCTTTTAAAGCTCCTAATGTTTGATATATTCAAATTATGTTTTTTCTCTTTTTAGCATCAACTGTGGAATATTTTTCACAATATATCTTATATTTACTAGTTTGGTACCAACATTCTATTTGTATTTAAAGAAATTTACAGTTTTTGTCATATCCTCACAAATGAACTTCTCTCCGTATGACTTTTAATTTCTATTTTATAGTATTCCTATATATTTTTCATGTTGACAGGAAAGGAGTAGTCATCATTGGGTCATAAATTTTTCTCATTAATTTACAAAAAAATATTTTCTTTATTTTGATACTGTTTACTTTTCCTTTCTATTTTGATACTGATACTTGATATTTGAATGTTGAACATCATTGTGCTATGATCTGTTCTTGGTCCTGTGTCACAGACCCATTTGAAATTGCCCCCATCCTTTTCTTGAAGTACTCTCAGGGCAGGTGGGGAGGCAGACAATTAACTAATATCAGTGCAATGCAAAAGGCCCTCTCATGATGAAATAAACAAACTACCAAGTTCACATAGATAGGGAAACAGGTAAGTAACCAGGCAAAATATTGCTGAAGTACTGATGAAGTAGTTTAGTGTAGACAGCACGTCCACGCGTGTGAGAGTATGAGGCAGGGAGAGAAATCACAGGGAAATGAGTACAGAAGAGGAGAATACAAGGAAACTACTCACCAGAAGAATAAGCTTCTCAGGAAAGAAAAAAAAGGCAGTTGACGGAAGTTGGTATAGCTATTACCACTTTGAATTTTAGATGTTTGTTTAATCAATTAAATTGTGATATTTTGAACCTAGATACTAGTGAATATCTATATCAGTATTTTTGGAGTTTGAACAAAGTAGTTTCTGGAAATGGCAAAGAATAGTGTATGGCAAATCGGCCTACTGCAAAAAAAGAAAGTCTTGGTAGTTAGTATCTGAAACATTATTCAGGTAAAGTGTCCCTGAAGAAATGGGATTGAGTATACAATGGCATATTCATTATATTTCTACCATTTGAATTACTTCTTATTAGGTTATAAACAATAAGTTTATTATTAAAATAAGTAAATTCTAAGTTATGGATATGTGTATTCAATTAACTTCATATATGGAAGGAAATCCACAAATAGGCCTCCATATGTTTAGTGTTACAAAATTTATATTTAGTCATCGTTACCAGTTATGTAACAAAGAAATTAAATGGCAAGACTAATTGATAAAACATTAGTACTGTATCTCTTTTTGTTTTCATTTTATGTAAATACCGTAGTTCAAAAATAGATGAAGAAGGAAGATGGAGATTTAAGTTGGGCCTCTCAGACCAAAACTGGTAGTTTATGCTTATGAGGTGACTCATGGCAAGCCCTTAGATGATTTACACTAATGAGATGACTTAGGATAACGTCTGGCCATGCCGGAAAGAGTAACCGTGCGATTAGAAATTTGGGTCATGTGATATCAGCCTAATCCCCAGGAAACTTAGGAGGTGAGTCATGTGGCAATGACTCAATCATGTCTAGGTAAGAAAACCCCAGTTAGACTATAGGCACCGAAAACTCAGATGAGCTTCCCTGGCTTCCCTGGCTGGCAGTGCTCTTTGGTCACTGTGATACTTCATTGCTGGAAGAGTAACATGTCCTCGAGGGCTATAGTAGTTTCACTTTCGAAAGGCTTCTAGACTTCTCCTTACGTCTTTTCCTTGGCTAGTTCTAACTTGATTCCTCTTGCTCTAATAAAACTGTAATTCAAAGTATTGTGCTTTCCTGAGTTCCATGAATTGGTCTAGTGAATTATTAAAACTGAGAGTGCTGTGGGAACCCCAATTTTATAGCAAGATGGTTAGTAGTGAGTGTGGCCATGGGGACCTGCAGTCTTGTGGCTGGTATTTAAAATGAAGGTGAGAAGTTTGCCCTTAACTTTTAGTTTGCCTACCTCTGAGTAAATGGTTACCTAAAGGTATCTTGACTTACATACTGTTCCACAGATGATATTTGAATAATACATAATTCATCATAAAGGTATTATAATCAGAATGCCTAATTCTATATGATCCCTTTTTTCCAACTTGTATGCAATTTTTTTCACTATTTTCATTCTATATGTATATTTTGAAACCTGAAGTAAATTACTGTTTTACATAAAAAAGAATTCTTTCACTCGTGATAGAGTAATGCAGTTTAGAAATATATTTATCTGAGTGTAGTTTTTATAATTGGCAAAAGAATTTTGAGAGAACTATAACAATTTTTGGAATCGTTAAATATAGGTAAAAATATGAAACCAATAGTTAATGATGTTCTGACATTAAAAAATGCTCAAGATTATACTAAGTATGTAAACCTAAATACTAGAAACATTAGAAAACATTAAATTATGTTGTTAATTGATTTCTGAGTTCCCAAGAGGCCAAAGTCAAAAAGAAAATACATAACTCTTTTAGAAGAGTAACAGTGTCAAAAGATAAAAATATCTCTTTGTTTCTAAGAAATTTCATAGACATTTCAGCTGTTAATGTGGGAAAGGAAAGGAATGGAGATCTGCATTACCTTAACATGGACAGAAACAGAAGGACAAATTATACATGACAATTTTTAATCTTTAGGGTTTTGCAGAATGTATCAGAAAAAAATATATATATTCATATAAATGATAAAAATCCCCAAAATAAACCTAGATATTCAGGCAAGTCTTTACATTTTCATACATTTTTTCATATGTTAACTATTTAGATTTCATATCTGCATTAAATAATAAAACACCCCAGCTGTTGTGGTTTTAAGTGAAACAATAAAGTATATGTAAAATATTTATATTAAATGTTCAGTCATGCCTATCTGTTATAAAGGCATAGATCTTTCATACATATTTTATAGGTAATGAGTGATGCAATCTTTTTGCAATCAACTCAAAAAGCATAACAGAAATATAACTGACCTTCCTGGAAGCCATTTTTTTCAGACTCCATGTGGCTAGCAAAAACTATATATTAGAAATTTTTGTGCAGAATATCATTCATTCCAATGGCTTTTAGTACAATCAGAACTGAAATCCACATAGCAATACAGTTTCTTGATAAATCTATGTGAAAAATAAATGTATAATGATATCAGCTGTCTTCGCTAAACTTATTATATTCAAAAGATGTTTCACAGTGGCAAAACTTGTAAACCCATATTTTATTCAGACACCTTTAAGTGTGTTCATAAAGACCTACTCAAGAAACCCAAGCTTTTTTTTCCTTTACCCTTCTTATACACTTATAGTTTCATGCCTTTGAGAAATAAAGTTTTGAGAAAGTGTGTATGTCTGGTACACATAGCAAAACATATTCTTAAGGCATTGTTTTAAATTTCTATGAATTTTATTTTCATACTAAATTCCTTTGTTTAAAGAGAGATGGGAGTGGAATCTGGCTTATTTTAAGTCCAGAGGTGATTACTTTTGAGTCATGAAACACATTTGTTTAACTTTTTAGTCCTAAATCAGATATATATGTTTTTCTTCCAGTCTCCCATAGTTGTTTTCCTTAAGAAAATAAAATATGACTCCACTCAAAGTTTCTAACTTTCTCTGTCACCTTTCCCTACAATAAATGCCTGAACTATATATTTGGAACAATTTGTTAGTGTTACTAAATTATCAACTTGCGTTTGGACACACAAACTTTTCTACAGGTTATTGCTTAGAACTCTATATTGAAATAAGATGTAGTTTTCACAGACCTGAAAATATAATACACATTTTTTAAATAATATTTTTTTAAATTTTAGAACAGTTTTAGAAAATTGCAAACCTGTTACAAGAAGATCCCGTATACACTACACCCAATTTCTCCTATTATTAACATCTTACTGTGGTATGGTACATTTATTATAATTAGTGAATCAATATTAATACATTGTTATTAACTCAAGTCCAAACTTCATGTGTATTTTCTTCATTTTCGCTATTTTTTTTTTATACCAGCATCCTATGCAGGTTGTATTACATTTAGTTTTCAGGTTTCGTTGTGCTCCACTTAGCTGGAACACTTTCTTACGCTTCCCTTGTTTTTCATATCCTTGACAGTTTGAGGATTATTGATCAGGTTTGTTGCAGAATGTTCCTCAATTGAGATTGTTCTAATTTTTTTTCTGATGATTAGACTGGAGTTATGTGTTTTTTTTTTTAGCAGGGAGATCCTAGAGGTAAAGTACCATTTCCAACACATCTTAAGTCAATGTATCATTTTGATCACCTGACTAAAGTACGTTTGTCAGGTTTCTTTACTGTAAAGTTATTTTTCTGTCTTTTCATATTGTACTCTTTAGAAGGAAGTTTCTATGTAGAGTTCACTATGGTGTGAGAAGTTATGTTCCGCCTCCACTTTTGAGCAGATAAGTTACAATTCTGTACAAGAGATTGTCTGTCTCTTCCATTTATTTCTTTATGCAATTATTCATTACATCAGTACAGACTTGTGGATGTTTATGTTATACTTGGTTCATAATCTGTTACTACTTTATTCTGTTGCTCAAATTATATCAGCTGTGGCAGTTGTGGAGCTATTTCCTTTAGCTACTGTGTCTCTTTGATATATACCCCAAATTGTGTTTGGTTTGTATCTTGTTTTGTCTTGTTTTTAAGCATTTCCTTACTTTCTAGCGCTACAAATTTCTCCAGGCTCAACTTGTATTTTTCCTACCCTAGCCCCAGAATCAGCCATTTATTGAAGCAGCCCTGGTTCCTTCTACTGGAGAATAGTATTAAAAACCAAAATCGGGGCACTAAGCATATATATTGCCATGAGGGCCTCATTGTTTCCGGGACCTGTCAAGTGACAGAGCAGGGAGATATATGACTATATACTAATATATGCGTATATACGTGTTATGTAATTACATTTATTCATATTAAACTAAACTTGAGTTCATATTAATTTCTCCAACTTTGACTCATTATTATATGGCATATGCTTCTCCACTTGCTTATCTGCAACCTCCCACTCCAACAATTAAGAACCTGATCCTCTACTATCTTCCAGCCCTCTATTGTTCAATTATCATATGCATTTATACCGCTGTCAGAGTCGTTAAGTTATACCTCCGTAGGGGACCATGTCATGAACTAGAGCACACTGCTTATGTACAATATATTTTTCTTTTAACCTTTCAGACCGCACCTCTTTCTAAAGGTGCTTAGCTTAGGTCAGCACATTTTCCCTCACCGTCTTCGGTGAGGTGGTTCTATAATTTTAATATATGTAGATTGTATTTTTCACAGCCTGCTTTCCATCCTGGGATCCCTGAACTCTGAACCAATGTGTTTTAATTTTCATACATTAAAGTTTTCGCTTTGTGCTGTGAGGTTCTATAAGATTTTCACAAATGCATAGTGTAACATATTTACCATAAAGCGTCGTACAAAATAGTTTCACTGCCCTCCACTGATCATTTTATTGCTGCTATAGCATTATCTTTTCTAGAATGTCATATAATTGGAATCATACAGATAGTAGCCCTGTTCAGTCTGGCTTTTGTAATATAACAATATGCATTTAATAGTCATCTATGTCTTTTTATGGCTTGATAGCTAATTTCCTTTAATTACTGAATAATATGACATTGTATGAATGTATCACAATTTGTTTCTCCATTCACCTATTGAAGGGTATGTTTGTCACTTCCAGTTTTTGGTGATTATGAACAAAGCTGCTATAAATATATGTGTACATGTTTTTGTGAGATGTAGATTTTAAAAATCAGTTGGTTAAATAGCTATAAGTGCAATTGCTGGATTGTATGATAAGATTATGTTTAACTTCATTAGTAAACTACCAAATTGTCTTTTAAGATGGCTGTACTATTTTGCATTCCCACAAGCAATGGATAAGAATGCCGGTTGCTTGGCATCCATGTCAGCATTTGGTATTAACAGTTTGTTGCATTTTAGCCACTCTAATAGTTATATAGTGGCATCTTATTGTTAATTTGCAATTCCTTAATGACATATGATATTGAGCATCTTTTCATATGCTTGGTATCCATCTGTAAATCTTTATTGAAATGTCTGTTCAGATCATTTGCTTATTTTTATTGGTTACTTCACTTTCTAATTGAGTTTTAAGAAATCTTTATGTTTGGAATACAAGTCCTTTATTCAATATGTATTTTGCAAATATTTTTACCCAGTCTGTGGCTTGTCTTTTAATTCTCTTAAGAGTCTTTCATAGAGCATAAGTTTATAAGTTTAACAAATTCCAACTTATCAACATTTTTCCTTGCATGAATCATAATTTTAGTGTTGTATCTACCACCTCATTGCTAAACCCAAGATCACCACAACTTCTTTTCTGTTTCCTTGTAGGAGTTTACAGTTTTTCACTTACATTTAAGTTTATGATTCATTTTTAGTTAATTTTTGTGAAAAGTATAAGATCTGTGTCTAGAGTTATTTTTTGCATATGGATGTCCAGTTGTTCCAGAGCCATTTTATTGAAAAGATTAGTCTTTTTCTTGAATTGATTTTGGTCCTTTGCCAAAGATGAGTTGACTCTATTCATGAGTCTGTTTCTAAAATCTATATTATGTTTCATTGTGTTATATATTTACTCTTTTTCCCATACCACACTGTCTTGATTATTGTAACTTTATAGTAAATTTTGGAACTGGGTAGTGTGAGTTCTCCAACTTTGCTTTTCTTCAATATTATGTTGGCTGCTGTGGGTATTTTGCCTTTCTACATAAACTTTAGAATATGCTTATCATTATCTACAAAATATATTTTTAGGATTTTGATTGAGATTGCATGAAATCCATAGCTCAAGTTGGAAAGAATTTGTGTGTTAGCAATATTGAGTCTTCCCATCCATGAACACAGAATGTTTCTGCTATTATTTAGATTTTCTTTGCCATTTGTAATATAAATCCTGTAAAATAGTTATATTTATACCTAGACAATATTTGATGCTGTTAAAAAGTATTAATTTTTTAATTTCAAATTTCAATTGTGAATTGATTTTGAAAATACAAGAAAGATACACAGGAAAGCAGTTGACTTGGTATATTAACCTTATTATCATGAAACATTTCTTCTGCTCTATTATCTCTTTTTCCTTCTTCTAGTATTCCAGTTATGCATGTGTTACAAATTTAAAAACTATACCACAGTTCTTGGATGTTCTGTTGTTTCTTTTTGGCATTCTTTGTTCTCTTTGCATTTCAGTTCTGAAATTTCTCTGTCATCAAGCTCACTGACAGCTTTCTTGGGCACTTCCGGTCTACTGAGAGCCCAGAGGTAGTCTTCATTTTTGTTACAATGTTTCGGTTTCTAGCCATTTGTGGACACTTTCTTAGCGTTTCCTTCTCTCAGCTAACATTACCCATTTTCCTGATGTTGTCTCCTTTTTCCAATATAGCCCTTAGCATATTAATGTAGGTATTTTAAATTCCCTGACTTATTATCAGTGCCATATTTGACTTTGGTTCTAGTGCTTTTTTATATATCTCTTCAGATGGTTTTTACCTCCTTTCTAGAATGCTTTGTAATTTGTTATTGTTGTAGAAAGCTAAACACGATACAACAGGTAATAGAAACTGAGGTAATGTGAGTTTC
Source organism: Cacajao melanocephalus (assembly GCA_963573385.1). NCBI lineage: Eukaryota > Metazoa > Chordata > Mammalia > Primates > Pitheciidae > Cacajao > Cacajao melanocephalus. Next base: position 23,015 of record CAUYLG010015077.1, on the reverse strand, counting down.
TGTGTTATTCTGGCTAGTAATTGGGATGTATTTAATTTTTACTACAGCTATAGAATTCTTGTAGTGCCCTAGGATTTGTCTATCCTGTTGCCTTTGGGCTCCCAAAATACTCTTCCTCAAAGAGAGTGTGCATCCTGAAGTTCTTTAAGCTATATTTCACTGTTTTACCCTGAAGCATTGTTGGTATCACGGTAAGGTACAATAGAGGAGAAGTATTCGGTAATATTATGATTCAATCTAAGTCTTTTAGTGAGCCTGGATTTCAGGGCTCTGACCTTCACAAGTGTTTCTTAGCCTTCCTCCCCACCATAGGCAGGGCAGAAAGAGTAGAAAAGCCTGGAGTAGAAGAAATGCCCTTTATTCTGGTGGGTTAGTAAACCTCTGCAAGATATTTTCCCTTGGAGAATAAGTTTTTTTTTCTATAAGACTGTTGGAGGGCATTTCCTGGTGTTTACTTGTCCTCTCCCCCGCTAGTACCACTATTGTATCTTTCTTCGTATTCTCATGAAATATAGGTAAGTTGCCTAGCAGTAAAACCCAGGAAAGTGTGGAGTCCCCACTACTAATGCAGCCTCTTGCAAGCTCTCACTTTCAAGCTAATCCCCATTGTGTCTCCAATAATATATTGAAGATATAGCTTAAGAATTTCCACCTAGTTAGGGCTCCATCAACTTCTCTCCAAGAACTGTGAAATCGACCATGATTTTCCTGTCTCTGTATTTTTCGGGTGGTGGTTTGTTCTGCAACTTCAATTCTCTGATGGATCTAAGAAAAATAATTGATTTTCAGTTTTTTATGCAGCTTTCTCTTTTTATAAGAATGGGAGTGATGACTTCCAAACTCTTTACATGTCAGAGCTTAAGCTGGAAGTCTCTACATTTCATTTTTATGTCTGCAAGATTGGTCCAAGCTATGTACTGAGTTCTGTGCTAATGCACTCAATTCCATAAGGAAGATTTTAGTCTTCACTGAAGAACACCAACTGCCCCGTCTCTGGGTGTAACTATTTTTGAGGGTATTTCATTTCTTTTTCAGGCTCACTTACATCTCTTAGTATAATTAGGATTGGAGGAGTCACTGTTGTTCTAGTTTTCCCAAAGTTACCTGCCTGGAAGCCTGTCCTTCCTGTTCCTGAAGATCTCCAGGACAATGGCTCATGTTGCTACCAGCACTCATTTTTCAAAGAGCCTTTCCCTCTGCACTGCCTCAATAGAGGAGAGAATGAGAGCCCTACTTCCTCACATTGTGTCAGTTCTTTATTCACCCTCATGCCACTTTACAAGGCGAGGGTAGCTTATCAGACTTCACAGAAAGGTTAGTGGTTTTAAAAGTAATTGCAAGGTAGAGGAAAAAAATTTTTAAAAGAAATGTATATACTAAATATGTATTTAGATAGTCTAAGCTAAAAGCACCAAAGAATTTAAAACTTCATTACAAGTCATCTTATGATTATTCAGAAAAGAACTCCTCTTTACCTTCTCATTCATTCTATCATCAACAATTACTTATTAGATTCTGTATCAGTTGCTCTTCCACATCCTGGAATATGACTACGAACCTCTCCCTCCATTTGAGAAACCTAACATCCTACTCGCAGAAATTGGGAGTACCCCCCACCCCCAGGAGACATCTCCATTGCATAGCAATAAATTTATCATATACAGTCATCTGTTCTTGTAGAACTCAACCTGAGCAAGAAGTCCTTGGTGGTCACTGGCACCTCAAGTCTTTAAGAACAAATCATATGTAAGCACTTCAAAACATCCACTCAGAGGTCCACAGCAGCAGCAAATGTGAATTATAGGCGTGCATGTTAGCATTTTCTCAATATATACTGACTAATTCTTGGAATACACACACGCACACACACACATTTTCACTTCTCTTAATTGCAGATTTATTTCACAATGGAAATTGAACTTTATTATTATTTAGGTGAGGGGCTATCTAATACTTGAGACATATTAATGACACATTAGCTAAACAAATACACAAAATCTCTAAAATTTTCCTTTTAAAAGCCCTTTACTTTCTTAGACAAGACCATTCTCAAGTCTCAAATTTGAGAATGAGGGAGATGGGCACTTTCTCAGTTCTATGCATGTGGTGAAGAGACAGAGCATTCAGCTCAGTCATAACTGCACTTTACTGGATAAGATATGGAATGGGCAAATTTGAGGAAGGGAATAGTTGAGGAGACAGAGAGATAAATAGGGGTAGGCAACTGCATTTTCCTGTGGCAAACAAATCTCTGGCTTCAAGATTAAATTACGTTAGTCTTGGGGTAAAACAAAGTGAGTATAGTAAGGTTCACTTGGAGAAATCAGCCCAGCAGGGCTGCCAGGTTGCACAACTCTAGGCGTACCATGCTCATGGTGTTTAATGTGAAAAGCATCCCTTGGAGTACAGTGACATTTGCATGGATAGCAATGCGAATGATGCCTCCTGGAGTTGTGCAACACAGCCTGCAGAAGCCTTTAGAAGAGTAACAATTTTAACTTTCATGTAAATTACTTGTAATTTTTACTTTCTTTGGAAAGTCTTCCAAAATCAACCTTCCCCTGCATCTGATCCTAGGTTAAATGTCTTTTCTCAAAGTTTTCATAGTGCTCAGTGTACTGCTTTCATAGCATTTATCACACTGTCTTACAAAAATTGGCTGACTTCTCTCTGTTTCCCTTCCTAATTGTAAGCTCTGGATCTTTTCTCTCCCTGTATCAAAGGTTCCAAGCACCAAGGTCTGGCACAAGGAAAATGTTCAATAAATGTTTCCCGAATTGAAAGTAAATTATTCTCCGTAAGATACACCCAACTGCCTTGCATTTTTTCCTAATTTTAATTTGTTGTCAATGTAGTTCACAGAGAATGCACTATGCTGCTATTTATTAAATTCAGTATCTGCTTGAAGTAGCGTATTAAAAATTAAGCTTAGTTAAATCTCAATTTCCTGTGATCGTTATATGAGTTGCTTATTGCTGCATCTCATATTAGCTTGGTTCAATGGCTAGATAGCAATTAACATGAGTGCTTAATGACCACTTTACTATTTTGATATATTACTAATGATACTTAAATTTCAAAGTGCTTTGGGGTTAATTATAAATGCTTATAATTTGCCTACCCTTCTGGCTGACAGCACATTCTTACACCTAAAAATATGATGGGTACTCCAGACCTGTGTAGGAAGAAGGGTGGTCTACAGAGGCTCAGCAATCAACATTTCAATTCCTCAGTTCTCTCAACTCACCTAAACTATTTTTAAAATCTATATTTTGCATCAATGATGCAAACAAGGAAATATTTTTGAAATGCGATCCAAATTTTAAGTGTTTTGTGATAACAGAAAAGAAGGTATTCTCATTGGGCAATTATAACACTCCCTTACCAACAGGGATTTAAGGGATAAGGCAATGGTTTCTCCTTGTTTTCCGCTCTCTCTCTCCCTTCTGATTTGCACCTATACTCAAGTTGCTTCTTTGAGGCTATTTATTTATTTATTGAAACAGAGTCTTGCTCTGTTGCCCAGGCTGGAGTACAGTGGCAAGATCTCAGCTCACTGCAACCTTTGCCTCCTAGGTTCAAGTAATTCTCCTGCCCCAGCCTCCTGAGTAGTAGCTGAGACTACAGGCACACGCCACTATGCCTAATTTTCTGTATTTTTAGTAGAGACAGGGTTTCACCATGTTGGCCAGGCTGGTCTCGAACTCCTGAGCTCAAGTGACCCACCCACCTCAGCCTCCCAAAGTGCTGGGATTACAGGCATGAACCAAAATGCTCGGCCCCTTTTGAGATTGACTTCTCCAAGAGATGGTGCCATGATTCTAAGGTAGCTGACAACTAAGAAGATGTGTATTATTTAGAGTAAGTCATTAAATGAAATTTCCCTCTTAGACATGAAATGAATGTCCAGATATAGAAATGCAACCATCACAGGCATTTTTATTGTTTTCATATATTCTACATTAATATAATAAAAAGCTGAAGTGAAGCTGGGTGGTTAGATTCTGCTCTCTCATCTCACACACTTAACTGTCTTTATAAACATTCATATATGTTCAAAATACATTATAAACTTTTCAGTCCATAGCAATGTATCTTGTTTCTTCTCTGGTTTCTTATAATAGTCTGTACAGTGTCCATGGATAGTATTCAATGATTATTATTAACATTTATATTAAACATATGTGTTTTAACTTTCTCAATTATTTAGCCTAGCTAATAATCCTAAAATAAGATAATGACAGTTGTATGCAATAGAAAACTAGAATGAAGTTGGCATTTTATTATAATACTTCAGCAGGTGTAGCCAAAAGTTTATAGCTTTTGTCATGATGATTTGTCGACAGCAGTCCAGCAAAACAGTTCAAAAAGATGATTTGCACAGGCAAGCTTCAAGGAAGACATGATCAGGAGCAGCAGGCAAGTAAGCATACAAATCTAAAAATTAGAGATCAGAAAGATCCCAGTGTTCATGAACTTTAAAATTCTCTAGAATAGATCGCTGCACTGGATCCAAATCACATAAAAAGTGAAAGTTATCTTCTCTTGACTACTATTCCTAGTTCAGTACCTACAGTATAGTAGGGACTCCGTAAATATTTATGAATTAATGTTGACTGAATAAGGAGTGACAAAGCTACTGCTACCACAGCATCAGAAAGCATCTGAATGGGAAATAAGAAGTTGGCTACCTTTACAAACACATCTCAGAATGGATACCGCTGGTGTCATAATTTTGTGGGCCGTGTGATTATGTTCTTCATTCATGAATGAATTTCACATTTTATTGTAAGTGCTATAGTGATTATAAGTAATTATAGAGTTAAAATTGAAAAAAAATGGTAAATGATTTAGAAGTAGAACCTTTTTTTATACTTGATTAAACTATTTTGGTCATTATGTATCATTTTACTCTTGCCTTTGAGTGAAGATCCTCATTTTCATTTACTCTTAGCACACTTCAAGAAATGCGGTTAAAAGCTGATGAGTAACCAAGATAGTGTTACTGGGAATGAGGAAATATTTACTTTCTGTAGAGTGCAAATTAGTTAGATATGCAGATTTCATATTGAATAGATCACAGTTTTACATAAATCTCAAGCAATGTGTTTGAAAGGCCAAGCACTAATTTGTTGCCCATTCAAACAATTGTTTCCAAGTTCCCCTTATTTCTCTCTACCTCAATTGAATGAGTCACTCATATTACATTGCTGGTCTTACTAAGAAATGCATTCTGTTGAGTATCTTAGATATTTTTTATAAAAGATCTTTTCATCATTTTCCTATTTACATTGTTCAGATGTATTTAACTTGAGTATTTTTTCATTTAGAGTAATAATTCATCAATCTGTTAGTGCAACTGTTCTTTATGTTACTTTTCTTAGTGCTACAAAATGTGCAGTTTTGAATCTCTGAAATGTTATAAACCACCAGATTGCTAATTGCTTTGGATGCTGTGAAAAATAATTACTCCACATTATTTTTGATATTTAATTGACAGTGTAATGCATTTAACTAAAGACCTGCAATAAACTATTTCTAATTACGGAGGGTGGTGGAGTGGAAAAGTAGGCTGTAAAACTTTACAAAGGAAACAATGTTTCTTCTAATTATGTTAGAAGTCATTGTTGATATGACTTTTTCAGAGACAAAACATTCCCCCAAATAAGAAGTTCTAGGAATCTAGAAAGAATTGTGGAATATTTCTACTCGTGACATAGTAAGGATTTTTCAAATTATTAATTTTGAATAGATTATACTGGTGATAGATGTCATATGCTAAATTTATTATACTTGCAATAAAATTTTTTTTTCGGCCGGGCGCAGTGGCTCACACCTGTAATCCCAGCGCTTTGGAAGGCCGAGGCGGGCGGATCACGAGGTCAGGAGATTGAGACCGTCCTGGCTAACATGGTGAAACCTCATCTTTACTAAAACTACAAAAAATTAGCAGGGCATGGTGGCACGCGTCTGTAATCCCAGCTACTCAGAAGGCTGAGGGAGGAGAATCGCTTGAACTTGCGAGGCGGAGGTTGCAGTGAGCCAAGATCACACCTTTGCACTCCAGCATGGGCGACACAGGGAGACTCGATCTCCAAGAAAAAAAGTTTTTTTAGATGGCAGAACTTTGAGAAAGAAAATCATGGCACTGCCAGAATGAGTAATATTTATCACTGGCCTAAATTAGATTTATTCTGCTTCTGTAGGATATTTAGCTGAAAAACTATGCCAAATTTTAGATGTCATTGAAATATGTAGATATTATCAGGAACTGGGTCTGTTCTTATTTCTCGAGGTAAGGACTTACTGTTAAAAGCTGATCCCTGAAAATAGCACTTAGAACCTGGCACAAGGAGTTCCCATTGTCTACAATAATGTCACATAGAGAGATATAAAAGATATTAGGCCCTTTGAAGAGATGTATACTCTTTCTATTGTCCTGTGACTCTAGGATATTATTAATAATCAGCATATTCTTCTTTTCCTCCTTATAACCCCTGGTTTAAAAAAAAAAGTCTCCGTTACGATTTTATTGTTGATTTACTTTTGATTATATATATTTTCCAAAACACAACTAAAATAAGTGACCTGTTTCAGGGAATGTAAATTATTTTCAGAATTTCAGAAATTGAAAAGGGATAAGAGGAAGGAGAAAATGCTGGGCTGGTGTGAAGCGATAGCCTGTAACCCTCACAGAATTCCAAACAACACGCGAACACCCCAGATCTCAGGGGATTTGGCTGACGCCTCACAAACCTCCACATTGGTGAGTGGAAAGTTATTTTACCTCAAATTGGCTTGTATGTAAATAGAATGCTAAAGAAATGTGAAGAGGATGACCTTATAAGTAAATTTTATCCTTGTTTACAACAGTACTTGCATTTGTGTTACAGAATATGTTCATATAGATTTGGTTAGTTAGCAAACTAATATAAATACCTTAGTGACATATAATATTAGAGTTTAATTCCAATTAAACAACTGTTTTTATTTTTATTAGTTTGGACATCATCCTTTGATTATGTTAGTGATCTTAAAAATTATGTAAATTAAAGTTCATGTTCTTGGATTCTATACTGTATAGTGGAATCAGTCAAAGAAAAGTAAGTACAGAGTCATCTAAAGATGATTTTAAAAAATCAGAATCCTATCTTCTGTATTTTTCTATATTTTTTCTAAAAATGTCTCAGTAATAGAGTTAAAAATTATAATTTTCACAACAAATTGTGAATTACACAATTGCAAAATAATTTGAAGACCAATTCAAGAATGTTCTCCTTCATGTTTTATTTTCTGCTTTAAGTTTAAATGCTTGGCTTTAGCCATTATTTTCCAGGGATTAGGACAAAGTACTCATTAGCAAAATGAGTTTTAAATGTTCTTTGTTTAGATTTGGCTGCAACATTCTTCATTTTAATTTTAAGAAGGAAAATTCCATTCGGTCTCCAGGTTTTAAATTAATATTAGGTATATTTTAATTATTGGTTTAACTTTTTATAAGAATGAAAGTGTTTTGATTAGCCTGATTCATTAGCAGTTGAACATATAATTAAATTTGAACAAAGAATCATTTAGTTTTTGGGGTTTTTTTACTTTATATTTTGTTTTATTTTACAATTTCTATTATTTGACTGTCTTAGTATGTTTGGGCTGCTATTACAGAATACCGTAAACTGGTAACTTATGAACAACAGAAATTTATTTCTCACAGTTCCAATGTCTGGGAAGTCCAAGATCAAGGTGCTGGCTGTTTTGGTGTCTGGTGAGAGCCTGCTTTTCTGATTCATAGATAGTGCCTTCTCACTGTGTCCCTACGTGGTGGATGGAACGAACACGCTTCCCCAGGCTTCTTCTATAATGGCAGTAATACCATTTATGAGGGCCCCACTCTTATGACCAAGTCACCTCCCAAAGGCTCCACAGGATTTTGACATGAATTTTGGAAAGACACACATATTCAGACCTTAACAGTTATGTAGAAATAATGACCTTGAATTAACCTTAGTGAGTTGATATTAAGAGAAACCATCTGAAAGAATAGAATTTCACTTGATAAAACATAGAAAGAGAAGTGAGGCTCTTGCTTAAATCCCATCCTTAGATTGTAAGGGGAGGGCTGAAGATGTGGAGAGATGTGTGTAAAACTACTGGATATTCAAAGTTTTAGGGAACAGTTTCCTTTTGAAATTGTCGTCTGTGTTGTCTTGTCTCTAAAATGACTTTATGTGTCATATTTGGATAGCATAAAACTGCAGGGCATAAGTTAACACTACTAAAACATTCTGTTACGTAATATTTATGCATACAGCTGTTCTTTGTCAGGTATCATACCATAACCAAACATTTTTAAGTAAAAAAAAAAAATGACTGCTCCTGTGCTTTAGTGCTTAACTCCTATTTCATGGAATCATAGATCAAAAACCATAAAAACCTTGAGCAAATTTCTGGCCTGGCTTTCTGCCTATAATTGGGTAACCTAATAATAAACCCAATAACAGCTTCATTTTACAGATGTGCACTGTGGCCCAGGGAAATTGACTTTCCCAGTGCCTCTTATCTGGTAATTATTATTTACTAGGTAATAATCTAGCAAAGGGGTTACTAGGAATGGAACTTCTCAAAACAAAGCTTTTTCCTCTACACTTTATAATCTCAATTTCTTGATGACATTTTCTTCATATTCAAATAATTTTAATATAACAAAAAAAGATATCAAGTTACCAATGTAATTAAATCCAGTAATTAAATCTAATGCTATATTACAGGATAACCTCTAGACACTTTAACATACAACCCCCCAAATCTCAGTTTCTTAACATAGAAAATAAGAGGTTTCTTCCTTGTGTTATGGCCTGATGTGTGTTGGCCAGCTCTCCTTGGAGGTTCACTGCCAAATCATGATTTAAAGATGTAGACTCCTTCCATCTTTTGATACTGCCTTTGTAAGCACATGGTCATGGAGGGAATGAAAGAGACTGTGTGGAACATGGAACATAGGCTGTTATGGAGCAGCCTTGAATGCATGGACATCCTTCCATTGCGGGCCCAACTGAACTGCAAGGGAAGCTGGCAAATACTGCCTTTCTTTGTGGCCTGGAGAAGATGGAATTAGTGAACATCTAGCCCATCTCTGCCACAGTCCATCTTACTGATCACCAGATATTCATGTCATGTTCCATTATCTCCTGAAAAGAGATTATTACTCTTCACGAGTGACAACTCAAAATCCTTTCAGTCACTAGTTTCAGCACAAATCCATGATCTCTGGTTAGCCATTGTCCTCGTCAAATGATGGCGATGAATCACCTATGACCTAATTACCTGCATTTGCAAACCACGTCCCATACACTTACTATAAAAGAGAAGCGTAGGAAAAGGGAAACCACAATAAACTATGATGCTTGGATAAAGAAAGAATCAGTTACACATGTCAATCACAGGCACAATCCTGCTGGACAGACATGATAAAGTCTCCCAATCTAGAGGTCAGGTAGGATCTTTAAATAGGCTCTAACCAACTCCCTGGGATATCTTCCTCGTCCACAGTTGTCTCTAGCCTCTGGATATGACTTCTTTGATGTTTTTCTTTTTCCATTATTCTACTTACCCAAGTTTCAAATGCCTATTGAGAGCTATATTGCATTAAATTTTTTCCTGTTTGGGGAAGATTATGGGTCCTGGAGTTATTTTAAGTTTTAAACATTTAAGTGTTATATTTTTGGAATCACGGGATTTTAGTACTACAGTTCCCCGAGATCTTAGTAGGGTTGGCCTTAAGTCTGTTACACAAATGGAACTCTTCACTGGGCCTTTTTTGTTCAGTGTCTTCATCAATGTTATTTTCTACCATTTGGGCTTTAGAAGAAGCCAGCCATTTTGCCCAATAAGTCCCGGAAACTTCTGTATTCTATTTCTCTATGTTTCTGCCTTCACACTAGCTTCTCTTGTAATATCCTGCCAAATGTAGCCAGTAATAGTCAACAAACACTCTTAAAGTTTTGTTTCCCAATCTCTCTTGCGTACTGCCTGTCCAGCAGACTCACTGTCTGCCGCTCTAGTTAATTCAAGCAGCAGTTTTGCCAAGAGTTTTGACAAAACATTATGCAACTAGATGGCTTTCTACCTTTGAAATCAGTTTCCTTTCTGCCCATTGCCCAACAATTAATGGAATGCTGTATATTTTAAATTTTTGCTATGGTGGAACAGGCTTTGGCTTCAAATTTCTGTGTTTTAGTAGTATAAAAATTGAAGTGCAGTCAGGAAAACAGAAACCAAATCAGCAATTTTAACAAAGAGAATATAATATGCAAAAGTATTTAATCTGGTATTGGAAAGCTAAAATGTCAAAATGATTCACAAGTTTAATATCTGAAGAAGTGACAACCACTCATACAGAAAAGTAACAAAGGGAGGAGGCTGGAGTTGTAGAACCTAGAAGGCTAGTAGACAGGTGTCAGATCTGTGAGGAGGAATACTTCTCAGCAGATACAGGTACCTCAGGGGTTCAGAGGTGGGATCCTGTAGATCTAGGACCCAGACCCCTGAAAGGGATGCACTTCTCTATTTTTATACATTTGGGGTGGTGGTGGTGGTGCAATAAAGATAGTTCAGCAAGCATAAAATAAACTTAGGAACTGGACCCAATGTCCATTACTGACCTAAAGAAGCATTCCTGGAATGACACTGACAAACAGGATAAACAGGAATGAATCCTTTCTCTCTCCTCCTGACCCCTAGTTGCCTTCAGGACTACCATTGGCAGAACCTAACCAAAAGGTTAACATGGCAAAGAAGAAATCTGATTTGAAATCTCCCAGCTTCAGGATCTTGAGGTAGAATATAGAAGAATGGGTTTAGGGCCAAGAGGTAATAACTTAGTCATCAGTATAGAAAGCAAAGGATAGGAGCTTTGATAAATAAACTCAGACATTTCAGACTTAACGTGATAAAGGTTTGCTTTAGCTCGCCAGTCAGTCTGATACAGATAAATTGACACTCCAACAACAACAAAAAACATGGAGAGTTCTCATGCTGCTATTATATTATAAATATGGCTTTTGAGTTTATCAGAGAAGAGAAAGAGTAGGAGTGGGTAATCACAGAGATATATGGTTTAGGTTTGGAAGTGTTATGAATCACTTCTACCCTGATACCTTTGGCTGGAAACCAGTGACATAGACTGATGGATCTGTAGGAATGATGAAAAATACAATCTTCCTGTATAACCTGAATAGGGAAATTGAAAGCGTTTAGGCAGCCTCTATCACAAATGCATTCCTTCTTTGGTAAGTAGCCTGCTTATCCTACATTTCCATTTTATATACCTATGCTTTTATTATTACCATTTTGCTGCCATCCAGAGCAGTTGAGGCTTTCCAGTACAAATTGTATCCCATCTAAAGATGATGATAATAATGATGGTCTGATTATTATGTTCCAAGAACTTCTCCAAGTGTTTTACAAATATTCTCATTTTTAATACTTACTGCAATCCAGTGTGGCAAGTGTGATAATTACCCCATTTTATAGATAAAGAAACTGAGGTATAGAGATATTTTAAAACCTGTCCAAAGTGACTTAGGTAATAATTTGTGAAACTGGGATTCCCACAGTTCAGTCAGTTTCAATGTGGAGGGCCACGTGATCATGTCTTTCTCAGGCTAAGAGGAACAACACAGTCATTATTTGGATTCTACACATTTGGCTAAACACAAAGATTATAAATGAGATGATTCATTGCACCGTGGCATAAGGACAAATAGGATCTTTCCTTTACAATCTGAGATTATATGTATCTACTAGATTATTCTCTGCTCTGCGTTGACTGACTTATAGCCAGTCTTACAGCTGTTTTCTGAATAGAATTCTCAATAATTGACCAGATTGAAAAGAATAGTTCTTTTTCTTTTTTAAATCTGTAGAGCAATTCATACTACTTGCATTTTAAATTCAGAAAATATTTATTGAGCTTAAAATCTTTCATAATAAATAATATCCTTGAGGGGTTTGGAAGATTATGCTTATTAAGCACATATCCTCACAATTGTAACCTAAGGGCGGGAAGGGGCTTCATCTTGTATGGCAGCCAGGGGAGAAACCTCTCTTTCAAATTTAGTGTAACACAATTTTACTCGTTAAAAACAAAAACATCTTATACCGACTCTACCCTTAAGGAATTTACTGAATCAAATCAGAGTTTCAATATTAAATTTAAAATGAAAGCAAAAGAGATCAGAAATAAGAATCAGAAATAAGAAGGTGAAAGATTTTATGATGATTACAGTTGAAAATCTATGGAAGTCAAAACAAGAAGATTAAAAAATGTCATTTAAGATGGTCAACAACGACTCCAGAGAAAATTGCACTCCTATAATCAATGATGATTTTTTGAGGCTCTAAATAGACTATAGTTAGGAAGAAAAAAAGAACAAAGTGTCACTCTATGTGTTTGATAGAGGTGACTTGCCACTTTCAAACATACATTCATCAGCTCAGAGCACACTTTCTAGCCTGTATGTTATGTTCCAGCATGAGATGCTTGTTGCTCTAGAAAAAGTTAAAGAGGAGAAACTAGATAAGAAACTCTCAAGGAGAAGTATGTAATACGCATACATGAAATTAAAATGAAAAATGATTTATAATCAGACATTTATTTATAAAACTTCTCAAAGCAGTCTTTATGTCCATCATTTCGTTATAGCTACAGCCCATTGTACTCAGATACACAAAATGCAGATTTAATTACCCAACAGATAATAAAATAGAAGGACTGTGAAGAGTTTTGGCAATTCACTCCAAATCATAAGAATTTAGGTCTTCTAATTTTTAGGTTACTTATAGACAATACCCATTATGAGAAGTTGATATTGTTGTTTGCACAACGCTAGTGGAAAGACTAAAACTCAGCCAGGCATGGTGGCTCACGCCTGTAATCCCAGCATTTTGGGAGACCGAGGCAGGAAGATCACTTGAGGCCAGGAGTTTGAGACTAGCCTGTCCAACATGGTAAAACCCTGTCTCTTCTAAAAATACAAAAAAATAGCTGGGCGTGATGGTGGATACCTGTAATCCCAGCTACTTGGGAGACTGAGGTGGGAGAATCACTTGAAACTGGGAGGTGGAGGTTGCAGTGAGCTGAGATCGTGTCACTGCACTCCAGCCTTGGCGACAGAGCAAGACTCCCTCTCAAAAAAAAAAAAAAAAAAAAAAGAAAAGAAAAGAAAACTGTAACTGGAAAAGATCAAATTAAAAAAAGGTAGTAGCAAGTAAGAAGGGAGCATTGGCATTTGTGAGCCTGGGTTCTGTCAGATTTTAAATCTCAAGATTTTTCTACTTTAATATAAATAATCTCTAGAAATAAAACATAATTTAGTGATAACATGTTTTGCCAGACAAATTTTCAGCTACTGAACCAAATACCTTCTTACACAGCCTAAGTATTAATAAAACAAGCAGCTGAAAGTATTCGTGTTTAATTTTGTCATAATCTTCTATTTTCAAAATAGATTGGATGGTTGAAAGTTAATTTCATACTTATGAAACTTATGAAAGATCAAGAATGAAAATTATATTCTTTTATTTTGACTTTTAGAAGCATGTAAATGAGTTTTATGTTTTAATTGTGGAGTCTTATCATTATCAGCTTATTTGTTCTTGTTACTCGTAGTTCATTCAGTTATTTTCTTTGTTTTCAGCTAAACCAGCCCACTTGGGTATTTCAATAGTATGGATGTAAGCAGCCCCTGTACTTGACATTTTTTTTCTTCTAGAATCCTATTCTTTATTATTTAATAAATACTGCCATTCTCTGGAAATCATACAGAAAATAATCTGGCTTTCACTTCGTTCGTTGTGCTCTGCTCAAGCTGTTTATGCATTCCACAAAGTTTATTAAGTTTTTATCATATTCCTTGAGCAGAGCATATGCACTGAAAAAAAATGGGATTGTATTTTTCTTATAAAGCTCTATTAAGCACAATATCTTTTATATTAAATCATTTTTGCCTATTAGAAATGCCATATGCCTTAAAATATGGAAGAACTAATCATAAAGATCAAACAAGTCTGAGATGCTTTTTGTGATCAAAATACATTGTAAAAGTTTCAGAAACTAAAATGATTATAAAATTTCATTCTGTTACACTAATATTCTGCCTTCAGTAAGAATCTAGAATATTGCAGATAGTTTCCCCAAAGCATATGACAATAAAATGTAAATTTGTCCTTACAAAGAAATCAAATTTACTAGTTAATATTTACCAGCGACATCCTTCTCACTCTCTTGCCAGTTATTCCCATATTCTACTTTTAGTCTATGACTAGGTTAAAGGATATCATACATACATCCACCTACAGCAAATGGACCAGAATTGTCCCACAAACATAGCCTCTGTTGGAACCCAAACAGAAAGAGGAAGTTGAGTATATTAAATTTCCCTGTACACCTATTGCCTTATTTCCAACAAACTCATACTTACTTCCTTTAGTCTCTGAGCAAGTGGGCCAGTTTATTATACAGTGGCCTTCATGGATTCTGAAAAATAAATCAGGTCAGAGTAGACAGAGTTTTCAGTTGCGGTCTTTTTCCTTGTTTTTCTCTCTCCTTTTAATTCTCTCTTATTGAATCATGTATCAGTTATTGTTTCCAATTGCTATTACAAAGTCTTTACTAAGTACTGCCACAGGCAATGGTGAATGAAATCTAAATTTTTATTAGAATAACCATCACAAACAAATGAGAGAAATTAAGCAAAAGACGTGATGCCTTTTAAGGACCTTGATTTTTGTAAGAAAGTGAAATCATTAAAAATACATCCCAGTGGTTGTTATGGAAACAGATTGAATTGAAGAATGCAAAGGGGAGACTGATGCTTTAAATTTCATACCATGAGGAAAAACTTACATTAGCTGTGCAGCTTAAAGTATTGTATTAACTTTAATTGTATAGTTACTAAACAATGTCAAAACATGATTATTCACAATAGTAATAATTGATCTAAAAACGCTCCTTACATGAATAAATTTTTTCCTCTAAGGAGTAAAGTCATGTGATCATGTTCACAGCTGCTCTTTATCAAAATGTGTCATGTCTGTCTGCTTAATTTAGGTATAAATGAAGTTGTAAGCTCCTCCGAAACATGTTTACTTCTTAATGGTTGTTTAATTCTGCTATATGAATAGTCTTTAGAACACTTTAGTTTTTTAATATTTTTATTTTATTATCAGAGGATCAGTGGGTAGATACTCAAATAGAGGCCCCCTATGTGTATACATGTGTGTTTGTGTGTGCGTGTGTGTGTAAATGAGGTACATTGTTTCTCCCCATTCACAGATAACAAAGGTGCCAAAAGTTTCTTCTTTGTCCTTGGTTTTATGGGAATGCTTTGTTTTATAAAAAGGGAGCAAGCAGGACAGATTAACCTGTTAGAATAGGACTAAACAATCCAGAGCGATTTCCATGTAAAAACAAGTGAAATAAATAAATAAGAGTTCTCAAAAAAATTTATACATCAAAGCACAATAATAATACAATCATAATATTTTTATGCTTATTCTAAGCCAAAGAATTTGGACATGTACTCTAAAACTTTGCAGTAATTCTGAAAGTAGGTGTTAACTCTTCTCCTTATATAGAAAGAAAAATTAAGGTCCAGAAAGATCTGAAAAATGGTGAAATAGGAATCCAGAGTTCTATATCTTCCCAGTCCTTTATGCTGCTTCATAGAGAATATTTTGTTCATGTAAATATTTCATAAACAGCTCATGATATAACATAACAGTTCTTAACCTGGCACAATACTCTGCTAATTCTCCATCTGCAACATACAAGCTTCTTAAGTCCATTTTTAACCACCAAGTCCATTACAGATTGCACTGTGTAATTAATGAATTGTCTGGTATTTGGCATTGTACATTGTTAAGTTGCAATCTGGAGCTCCATAGCTGTCTGTTATCATGGAACAAAATAGGAATAAATGAATCACAGATAAAATGAATGATTGTCTATATTCTCATTCAGAAATATTTGAATCACAGTAATCACTCAGTTTGCAAAATACCTTCATTAATTTACCTAGCTACTCTATATTGAATTATAGTTATGTGCTAAACACTGTACTATGCAACAAATAAGCAGTTTTTTTTTAAAGGCACAATCCTTATTCTCATTAACCTAGTCACATTGGGCTTGGCAAACAATTTATTACTAAGTCCCCAAAAGCAGTTGCAACAAAAACAAAAATGGATAAATGGGAGCTAATTAAACTAAAGAGCTCTGTACAGCAAAATAAACTATCAACAGAATAAACAGACCACCTAAACAATGAGAGAAAACATTAAAAAACTATGCATCCAACGAAAGTCTAATATCCAGAATCTATAAAAAACTTAAACAATTCAACAAAAAGAAAACAAACAACACCATCAAAACATAGGCAAAAACTAACTTAGGAACAGAAAACCACATACCACATGCTCTCACTTAAAAGTGGGAGCTAAATGATGAGAACACAGGGACGTATAGTGGGAAACACACACTGGGATCTTTCGGAGAGTGGAAGGTGGTGAGGGAGGGAGAGAATCAGGAAAAATAATGGGTACTAGGCTTAATGCCTGGGTGATGAAATAATACGTACCAAAAACTCCTCATGATACAAGTGTACCTACATAACAAACATGTACTTGTATTCCTGAATGTAAAATAAAAATTAAAAAAGAAAACAATTGAAAAACAAAAATGGGCAAACGACATGAACCAATACTTCTCAAAAGAAAACATACAAGCATCCAACAAACATATTTTTAAAATGCTTATTAAAAAATGCTCATCATCACTTATCATTAGGGAAATACAAATCAAAACCACAATGAGATACCATCTCACACCAGTAAGAATGGCTATTATCAAAATGTTAAAAAACAACAGATACTCTCACTTGTAAGTAGGAGCTGAACAATCAGAATACATGAACGGAGATAAGGAGAACAACACACACTGGGGCCTGTAGGGGGCGGGCAGCAGGGGGAGAGCGTTAGGGAAAAGAGCTAATGCATGGTGGGCTTAATACCTAGGTATGGGTTGATAGATGTAGCAAACCACCATGGCATATGCTTACCTATGTAACAAACCTTCACATCCTGCACATGTACCCTGAAACTTAAAAAAATTTAAAAAAGCAGATGTTGGCAAAGTTGCAGAGAAAAACAAGCGCTGATACACTGCTGGTGGAAATGTACATGAGTTCAGCCACTGTGGTAGGCAGTGTGGCGATTCACCAAAGGACTTAAAACAAAGCCGCCATTCAACCCAGAGATTCCATTACTAGGTGTATACCCAAGGGAAAATAAAGTGTACTTCCAAAAAATAACACATGCACTCGCATGTTCATTGCATCATTATTCACAATAACAAAGACAGGGAATCAACCTAGATATCCATCAATGGTGGATTAAATAACGAAAATGTGGCACATTACACTATGAGATACTATGCAGCCAAAAAAGAATAAAATTATGTTCTTTGCAGCAACATGGATGCAACTGGAGACCATTATCCTAAGTGAACTAATATAGGAACAGAAAACCAAACACTGCATGTTCGCATGCATAAGCAGGAGCTAAACACTGAATACATGTAGACACAAAGAGGAGAGCAATAAACAATGGGGACTACTTGAAGGGGGAGGATGGCAGAGGGATATAGGTTGAAAAACTACCTAGTGCACCCTCTACCCACTAACTGAGTGATGGGATCATTCGTACACCACATGTCGATGACACACAATTTAGCCGTGTAACAAACCGGCACCCCCTGAACCTGAAATAAAAGTTGAGAGAGAGGAGAAAAAATCCAGAGAACAATGGATGTTCCCAGTGAACAGTGAAGAGGAGTTATGTGTCAAAACAATTCTTTGGGAATGAAACAAGGACATGTAAGTGTATTTGCATTTGCTCACTTGACAAAACACAGGGTAGAAACATAACACAATAAAAGCAAATATTGCTAACATTTACTGAATACGTACTACATGCCATGAGTACCTGACGTGTTAATGTTAACAACTCATTTAATCCCACTACAGCATTATAAGAAATGTACAGACTCCTCATTTTGTAGAGGGAAGAGGTAAATAATTTGTCAAAGTTTACCTTGCAGGTAAATCAAATTTTAGGATCCATGCTCTTATACACTAGTATCTTACACTCTTCTTTGCTACAAATAAAATGTATTCAGGAAAAGATACAAATATTGACTTCATTAAAAACAAGCTTAATTTAAATTCATATATAACCTTTACTAAACACTTATTTTACATATATATGCAGTATTCTCTAATATGTATATATACATACGTATCTTAGAGATACATGATTCGCAAAATAGGTCTCTAATGTAGATACTGTATTCCCTATTTCACAGATAGGAAACTAGAATTTTGGTTAAACATCTAGCCCAAGGTGACTCACTAAGATTGGATAGGTAAATATCAGATATATCTAATATGGCTGGGTGATTAATCTCATGGATGCAAATAATTACCCACTACATTTCTGGAGGAAGAGGTAAGGTTATTTAATAGATTCTCTTGTCTAGGCTTAATATGTTTTAACTTTTTAGCATAATATAATTCAGGAGTACATGCAACATTTGAAGCCAATTCCTTATGTTAAAAGCCAAAAGCCACCTCTTAGTTGATGACCCATTAAATTATTTTTATATCACCATAGTAATTGTCAACTGTAATTATTAGGTGAAATAATCCACAAGTACAGCTTTGTGATTCCACATTAAGAAACCAGCAACTCAAATGTGGATATGAGAACTTAGACACCTGATTTCTGTGTGTTTGACGCAGCCTACAGGAATAAAATTTAATTTAACAATCCAGTAATTCTTTAAAGATAAAAAATGAAATAGCTTTCACACTGCAGTTACCAAGTTGTCAACCTCCACAGGCACATTGTCATACCAACCAAATTTTATTACACATATTGCGATGAGACTGCAAACAAAAATTGGTTGCCTTGTTTTCATGGGTTGAGTAATTTCACCTATGGAAATTAGACGAAGTAGAACTATCCAATGGGCATAACATTGCTGATGTTAATAGTGCCTCTCAGTATGAGAATAAATTTAAAAATTAATACAACTATATGCATACTGTATTATCAAGGCCTGGAACCATATCATTAACTATATTTTCTGTAGTTTCTTATATTTAGGCTCCACTGCTACTGGCTTGTATTCTTTAAAAAAAAATAGACTATTTTTTATGGCAGTCTTAGGTTCTTAGCAATATTGAGGAAACGGTATAGAGATTTTTTGTACCCCAGCCCCCACACAGGCATAGTCTCCCCAACTGTTAGCATCCTCAAAGTGGTACATTTGTTATAGTTGACCCCACATTGGCACTTCATAATCACTGAAAGTCCATTGTTTATATTGGAGTTCACTCTTGGTGTTGTACATTCTATGGGTTTGGACAAACTTATAATCACATGTTTCCACCGTGATAGTAGCATACAGAGTAGTTCCACTGCCCTAAAAATCCTCTGCTCCATCTCTTCATCGTTCCCTTCTCCCTAGCCCCCATATATTAATTCTTTCACGGAAACATACTTAAATTTACTGAAATACATTTTAAAAAAAACACATTCTTTTACCTAGTCTTAATTTAGTTGTGCTAATCTTTGGATTACTATAATACATTGAGTTTGCTATACAAAGGCAAATGCAGTACAGAGATTTTTTAAAAACCTTTTATTCACACAAAAAAATGCTTTCTTCCATTTTATTGATGTATACTTGCAAAGTAAAAATTGTATATACCTATTTAAGGTGTACATCGTGATGTTTTTATATACATATACATTGTAAAATGATTACCAAAATCATTCATTAATATATTCATCACTTAACATAGTTGTGAATATGTATCTCTGTGTGGGGTGGGGTGGGGTGTGTGTGTGTGTAGGTCAATTCTTAGCAAATTTCAAGTATACATTGTAGCTTTATTAACTAGAGTCACCAGGCTTACTTTAGATTATGGAATCTTTGTACACTTTGATGAGCGTCTACCCATTTCCTCCACCTCCCTGCCCCTGGGAACAGTCTTTCTACTCTCTGCTTTTGTAAGTTCAACTTTTTAGATTCCATATGTAAGTGAGATCATGCTTTTATTCTACCTTGTCATTTTCAAGGGACAAAGATATGTTTTCTTCTAATCAGGTTAAACTATGCTTCCTACCTGAGCGATAGGATCAGTTGTACCCCAAACTTTGGCATCACACAATATACCCATGAAACAAACCTGCACTTGCACCCCCAAATCAAAAGTTGAAATTATAAAAATAAATAAGTAAAAGTAAAAGCATTTCTTTCAAATCATCTACCTTTTTCTACTTTCCTTTCTACACAAATGTTTGCTTTCCTTTCAGAGTGTTATATTAAACACACCCCCTTTCCTTCCTGGGGACCGCCAAAAGAATTGTATAAAAATACAAAAAGGAATAAAACCATTTTGGTGAATAAAGATTTCAATGAATTTCAGAAACATAAAAGGCATAATTTATTTCATTTCTGTATCAATTGTGATGTCATGTTTTTCTAGAGCCATCTCCGTTTTATCCAAATGATAATTAGACTGTCAAATTTATTAGCATAAAGTTGGTCATATAGTTCACTTAATGTCTATAGAATCTATAGTGATGTCATCTTTTCTGTTCAAATATTGGTATTTTGCCTAATCTCTTTTTTGTGATATTTCGTACTAGTTATGATCAATGTTGTCCAAAGAACAGACTTTATGCTTTCTCAATTTTCTCTATTGTACATTTGTTTTTTTTTAACCGCTCAAGTGAGATATATTTTACATATCATTAAGTTCATTCATTTAAAGCATACAATTCAGTGGTTTTAATATATTTACACAGTTTTGCAGCCATCAGTAGAATCTAATTCTGAAATATTTTCAGCATCCCAAAAGAAACTTGTATGCATTAGCAGTTACTCAAAAGCCCTTCCTCCACTCCCAGCCAGCATTTGCCTTCTCCAACCAGTCAACTACTGATCTACTGCATCTCTGTGGATGTGTCTAATATAGACATCTCATATAAATTGAATCATGCAATATGTTTGTAAATAATTTATTTTTATTTAGCATAAAATATTTATGCTAAATAAAAGATATCAGTCACAAAAGCTAATTTTTAGATTCATCCATGTTATAGCCTGTGTCAAAACTTTGTTTCATTTTATTGTCGATAATAATTGCATTTTATGAATACGACACATTTTGTTATCTGTCCATCAGTTGATTTGGGTTGTTTTTACTTCTTGGCGATTGTGAATAATGCTGCTATGATCATTCAAAATGCAAGTTTTTATGTGAACCTCTATTTTCGTTTTCTTGGTTAGATGCTTAGGCATGGAATTGATTAGTCTTATTGTAACTCAATGTTTAATAATTTAAGGTACTGCAAAAATGTTTTCCTAGTGACTTCACTATTCATTGCAGCACTGTTTGACAGTGCAGCACATGGATGAACCTAAAAATTAGCTTTTGTGACTGAGATCTTTTATTTAGCATAAATTCGCGCTAGGAATGTTTGGGGATTTCCATTTCTCTCTTTCTTCCCAACACTTGTTATTGTCTGTCTTTTTTATTATAGCCATCCTAATGAATATAAAAGTAGTATTTTATCATGACTTTGATTTTGATTTCTCTATTAACTAATGATGGTGATCTTTTCCTGTGTTTATTAGCTATCCATATATCTTCTTTCAAGAAATGTTTATTTAAGTTTTTTTAAATTGCATTTTAGGTTTTGGGGTACATGTGAAGAACATGTAAAATTGTTGCATAGGTACACACGTGGCAGTGTGGTTTGCTGCCTTCCACCCCTTCACTTATATCTGGCCTTTCTTCCCTTCACCTGTATCTGGCATTTCTCCCCATGTTATCCCTCCCCAACTCCCCACCCCCTGCTGTCCCTCCCCTACATCCCCCACTCAGACCCCAGTGTGTGATGCTCCTCTACCTGTGTCCATATGGTCTCATTGTTCAACACCCACCTATGAGTGAGAACATGCGGTGTTTGATTTTCTGTTCTTGTGTCAGTTTGCTGAGAATGATAGTTTCCAGTTTCATCCATGTCCCTACAAAGGACACGAACTCATCGTTTTTTATGGCTGTATAGTATTCCATGGTGTATATGTGCCATATTTTCCCTGTCCAGTCTATCATCAATGGGCATTTGGGTTGGTTCCAGGTCTTTGCTATTGTAAACAGTGCTGCAATGAACATTCATGTGCATGTGTCCTTATAAAAGAATGATTTAATCCTTTGCATATATACCCAGTAATGGGATTGCTGGATCAAATGGAATTTCTATTTCTAGGTCCTTGAGGAATCATAACACTGTCTTCCACAATGGTTGAACTCATTTACTCTCCCACCAACAGTATAAAAGTGTTCCTATTTCTCCACATCCTCTCCAGCACCTGTTGTCTCCAGATTTTTTAATGATCGCCGTTCTAACTGGCATGAGATGGTATCTCAATGTAGTTTTGATTTGCATTTCTCTAATGACCAGTGATGATGAGCATTTTTTCATATGTTTGTTGGCATCATATATGTCTTCTTTTGTAAAGTGTCTGTTCATATCCTTTGCCCACTTTTGAATGGGTTTGTTTGTTTTTTCCTTGTAAATCTGTTTTAGTTCTTTGTAGGTTCTGGATATTAGCCCTTTGACAGATGGGTAGATTGCAAAAATTTTTTCCCATTCTGTTGGTTGCCAATTCACTCTAATGACTATTTCTTTTGCTGTGCAGAATCTGTGGAGTTTGATTAGGTCCCATTTGTCTATTTTGGCTTTTGTTGCCAATGCTTTTGGTGTTTTAGTCATGAAGTCCTTGCCTATGCCTCTGTCCTGAATGGCTTTACCTAGGTTTTCTTCTAGGGTTTTTATGGTGTTAGGTCTTATGTTTAAGTCTTTAATCCATCTGGAGTTAATTT